>VDFB02052848.1:0-23338 GCA_007258455.2 Sequoia sempervirens | reverse complement strand
CTCAGGAGAGATAGTAAACTAGGCAATGCAATGATATAAATCTCATAGTTCTTGTTCAATAGAACTTATTTTAAAGCTAAGTGCACATAGGACATTGATATTCCAAATTGGGTATCACTGGAGTGATTTACCTCGAGATGGGACATAAGGAGAGATTCGTAACTCAATTCAATATGATGGTGGTAGACTTTTATGATTGATAAAGGTTTATGTGACAAAGAAGTTATTATGAGTTCATAACTTAACCTATGTTGAAAGTCAACAGACTCAAGATGGCCAAGGGGTCGAAAGTAGCTTATTATCTTTTAAATCAAACCTTGGTAGAAAGATTGTCTCAAATCTAAACAATTGATACAAAATGATAGTATTTCTTTAGATATTATAATGGTGAGGAAATACCTTGAGTACTATGGTTATTCGTGTTGCATGAAATCTGAACTTGAGCAATGCCAAGAGGTCTAGGAAAGACTAGAAGCATTTTGTTCATACATTTTTTCACTCAGATTATGTTATTACCTTTGGAAAAAAAAGGATGTTTGATATTTCCATTAATGGGTTAGAGAAGCTAAACCCTAGTATTGAAACAAGGAGGATATAGGAAATCTATTACTCTTATGTCCAATATGACATTGTACATTTATATAATGATTGATAGTGGAAGGTCGAAAAAACCATAGAACAAGATAGGAAGGCTCTATAACACCTTATGAGATTCTTTGATAATGTTGAAAATTGATTTAATAAATAAAATATGTTGGGTATTGAATCTTGAGAGTAAATGACAGGGAGTCATAAACCCTAGATATTGCAAGAATGCAATAAGGGACTTTTAAAAGGATGAAATACCTAAATCTTTACATTACATGTATATCCTAGATTAAGGATTAGTTCTAAGTCAAATTGGCTAGAATGAATTTTCTATAGAGACTAGTTTGTGTCTAGAGTACCGATAGAGTAAGTAAAACTACAAAATGTGATAGTTTTAAGATGATTCAGAGGTGTGTGTCTAGATGGCATGACCAATCAGAATGATCATACTCAGCTAGAAGGGATCTAGAGTTGTATGGTCGATTGAGTTTTGTAGGACACGTCACTAGGACTCAAATGGAGAAACTTGATAGTTCCTTATATCTATACCATTCGTGAAGGTTCAAGGTGCTTCTAGTTAGGAAGTGTGCGGGGAACCACTTGAGTCTGTGGTTGGAGGAAAAACACTCAGATGATAGTCTCCCTCTGTAACAGAAGACTCACCAAGTCTTGTGAAGATTGATATCAACATTCCAGATGTAGTGAACTCCATGTTATGGTTCATGACAGTCAACCTATGAGGTAAAACTATCCTCTATGCTAAGTGTATTTTATTTGATATAAATGAAATGTGTAAGGAATTCTCTTGATTCTAGTTACAATTACATATGAATTCAAGTTTGAATTTATCTAGAAAATTTGTACATTATTCTTGTGCTTATGCAAATGTTTAAAATAAAATAAAAATTATCTCATGTTTACTAAGTTTGTTTACCTTCTAGTAAATTCTTGAGATTACTTAAGTATTAAGAAGAGGGTTGTTACAGTTATGCACGATTGTTAGCTTTCTTTTCTGCTTTCTGGTCAAAAGCATACCCTATTTTCTCATTCATTGCATATTTTTTGAAGGTAGCTACACCTTGTAAAATAAGTAGAGAGCATTTGCAACTATCATTGCAAGTGTCTTAACTGTTGGTCAGGCTATCACTGTTATGGGAAAATGGAGTGTAAACTAAAGTGACAAATCTGCTAACCAACAGATTTTTGGCGACTCCGCTGGGGAAAGAATCGAAGTGTTGGTGTCTTCTTTCCTCAGAAATTTGAAGGTGTCTCCCCGAGGACGGAGGTTGGCAGCTCTGTGAGATGAAATGCACTCATAAAAAATTTTGTTCCAGCAAAGACCTATGCCGATTTAATTTTCAGAATTACTTTATGGCGTTGATTTCTTCCCAGCCATGGGGAAATCATTTTGGTCCTCTTTCTTTGCCTATATACTCACCATTGCCTGAAGGATCAAGAAAGTATTTTCCAAAGTTCAGTGGAGAAGGTTCTCAAGATGCTAAAAAACACATTCTGGCTTTCACAGTTGCCTATGTCATCTTGGGGGTAAGTGAAGAAGATGTTTTTATCAAATTATTTATTGAATCTCTTATTGGACCCGCTACAGATTGGTTTTGTTATTTGAAAGATAAGTGCATAGCTGATTGGGATTCTTTGAAGAAGAAGTTCTTAGCAAGATATAACTCCCACACCGGAGCCAATTTTATACTTAAATCTGTTGAAATATAACTCCCATGTATTAGTTTCAATCATCAACACAATATCATTAGGAAATGAATCATTATTAGCTAATGCTAAAGGAGAAGGAGCATTAGCTAATTGGTTGGCCAAGGCTTGTCCTTTAATTGCTTTTTGTGAGAAAAAACTTAAGGTCAAACTCAATTAACAACATAACCCACTTAGCTAAGCGTCCTCATATATCTGTTTTAGTGAAAACATGTTTTAAAGGATCAGATTTCATCATCACATGTATTTCAGCATTTAATAGGTAATGTCTAAATTTACTGGTACCGAATACAAGAGCCAAGCAATGTTTCTCTATTGCTTTGTATCGTTTCTCATAATCAATCAGGGTTTGGATAATGTAATAAACAGGATGTTATTTACCATTTTCGTCTTATTGATCCAACAATGCTACAAGAGCATGGGCCGATGTTGTTGTATAAAGGATAAATGGTTTGTCTTGCATAGGGGGTTGTAAAACAAGTGGAGTGGAAAGGTAATCTTTCAAACTCTCAAAATCATGTTTACAATCCTCATTCCAACTAAACTGAACCTCTTTCTTAAGGAGATGTGTCAAAGGTAATGTTTGATTTGTTAAAAATGATATGAAATGATGGATAGCTTGAATTCTTGGACTTATAAATTACACAATTGAGAAATATTTCTAGGAGATGGCATGCTAACTATAGCATCAATTTTCTTTGTGTCCATCTCAATGCCTCTATGAGATACGATAAAACCTAAAAAATTTCCACTATCTACACCAAAGACACACTTTTTCAGATTCAGTCTCATGTTGTATTTTCACATTCACTCAAAGATCTTTCAAAGGATATTTACATTGTCTTGTCGAGTTAAGGATTTGGCTAGAATATCAACATAATCTTCCAAAATCTTATGTATGTAATCATGAAATATCAATGTCATAGCTCATTGATATGTTGTGCCCGCATTCTTTAATGCAAAAGGTATCATTACCGAACAAAATGTTCCCCAAGCTGTTGTAAATGTTGTTTTGTATTGATCTCGAGGATTGATAAAGATTTGATTGTATCCGGAGAATCCATCCATGAATGACAACAAAGAATGTCCTGCAGTCGAGTCCATTATCATGTCAATATTAGGAAGGGGAAAGTCATCTTTTAAATATGCTTTATTCAAATCATGAAAGTCCATACACATCCTAATATGATTATCCGATTTTGCAACTGCGACAATGTTTGAGATCCAAGGAGAATAATCTATAGGTTGTATAAAAATAGCTTCGAGGATTTTTTCAATATTGTCCTTAAATAGTAAGGCTATCTTAGGATTCATCTTTCGTATCTTTTGTCTTACCAGTTTAACATTTTCAACAAGGAATATGTTGTGTGTCACTATCTTAGCATCAATTCCCAGCATATCCGAATAATTCCAAGTGAAAAGTTTGGGAAAGTCATGAAACAAAGTTGGATGGTCTTCTTGTTCATTTCACCAAGGAACTTTCCTATCTTAATTACTTTCTCTTTATTGTTAATTTCCATCAATATGTCAATTGTCTCTCCTAAAGGAAGTGTGTTTTGTTTCAGAAATGCAGGGTTGTATTCTTCGTTGTTCTTGTCAATCTCATTACTTTCCTTTTCTCCATCTTTTTTCTTGGCACTAAGAATAGCACATGTAACCCATTTCTTTTTAGAAGGAGTAGATGATTTTTCATAAACTCCTAGCATTTCTTTTAAGGCTTCATCATCTTTCAAGTATTCCCATGATGCTTCACAAGTTGTATCAATCAATTTTGGATGCTTCAAGGTGAGAGTTATTTTAGGATTACACATGATGGTGTTGATATTTAGCGAGGTTCTTTCCATTGCTTGTGTTATCTTAGAAGGACAATATCCCAAACCACTTTTTGTTTCTTGTGTGTTAGGTTCTATAGGAACTCAAATACCTTGTTCTTTCTTTCCACATCCTTTTCCACTATACCCAATTTGTTTCATGAACTCACAACCTTTTCCATAAAGTATCTCCATTTCTTTTAGGTTTGGTGGTTGTTGATAGTCTATCTCATTAAAAAATTTGTATAGCTTGTGTCTTCTTCTAGAGTAGATGAGGTAGATTCTTGTGAGTTTTCATCTAAGCTTTGCATTGACATCACCATTGGTTGCTTTTGTTTTTCATATTCTTTTCTTGTGATTACATGTATTCTCCCATAAAAGAAGGTGTGAACTCTAAGGAGCCCCAATCATCTGCCAATAACTTCAACACTGTTTCCATCTCTTGTTTTTCTTCTTTCATAGGTTCTATTTTTTATATTGGAATTAATGTGTTTAGAGGAATTGTTGTTCCTTTTTCAACTTGTAAGAAACTTCCAGGATTGAGGTCTATTTTAATTTGGTATACTTTATTGTTATAGACATACTTCATTATATGATGAAGAGTTGAATGTACCACATGCATCTCATGAATCTAAGGTTACCCTAAAAGAAGATTATAAGATTATTGGGCATGACATGAATAGGAGTTTGCAAGGTAGCCTTTCCAACTATAATAGGTAAAGCAATTACACCAAGTGGTTGCTTTCCTACATTTTCAAATCATCGAATTGAAAAGGAATTAGTTGAATTCTTGCTTTATCCATGCCTAGTTTATCCAAAAGGATCACACTACACACATTAAGAGCAGAGCCATTATCAACAAAACTTCTTTTATTCTCCACCCATCATAAGTAGCTATTATCATGAATGCATCATTTTTCTTTCTCATTTCCAAAGGAGGTAGCTCATGTTGATGAAAGGTAATTTCTACATTAACTATATTCATTCCTTGTATTAGAGCTGCCACATCGTTTGCATTTGTACAAAAAGGAACCACTACTTGTTGCAAGGGGGTTTGAAGCATAGTGTGATAATTGGGTGAATTATGAATTAGGTCTCATAGGGATATCTTTGTAGGAGTATTCTTAAGTTGTTCAACAAGATCATACTTCTTTCCACTATTTGAAGGCAAATGAGGAGTGCTAGGCATGATGGGTTAGGAAAAAGTAAAGGTCTTGTAGTTAGTTGTTTTGGTTGCGGATTGTTTGTAGTGTTATATGTATGAGCAACATTTTGGTATTATACCTTGATTGCTGAAAAACATTGATCTTAGGTGGTTCAAGAGTGAAAACGGGTTTGTTTTGAGTTTGAAATTTGTGTGAAGTCTGATAAAAAATAAGTTGAGGTTGAATCACGTTAACTTCTCTTGGTTTAAGCTCTTCATAACAAGCCTTAGTGGATGAACTTTGTGAGATGAAATCCTCAATGGCTTCATCTAACTTGTAAAATTCATCACTACTAAAAGGCTTGAGGGTTAGGTTAACATGGAAAAAGAGATTTGACATACTAAAAAAACTATGCTTTCTCCAAGTGGTTCATCGGTTTGTAGGTGTTTTTGTTTTTTGTTTTTATTTAATTCCAAATGTAGTCTAATCTAATAGAACTATGAAGAAATAATAGGAATGAAAAGTACAATAATGTAATTTTTTCCACAAATGAAATATGTCTAAATTGAGCCAAATCTAATGAAATTCATGAAATAAAAACTCAATAAAAAAAACAAAAATCCAATGACAACAAATAGGAACATAGAAACAAATTTTTTAATGTTGTAAAATGTAGTCTACAATATGAAATAGGACTAAATCACCCAAAGGGGTGTATGAGTAGCAATCAAGGTTTTTTTGAGGATATGAACAATGAATAGAGAGAGGGAAGTAATGCAGGAGCTCATGAAGGATGTGTCTTTAAAAACTTGACAACTGCATCTTTTATGGGAAATTCATTTCTTTGTGGATAATGGATACATCTTCCTTGTTCAATTGTCATTCTTTCAGGTAAAAATAGTAGAAGTAAAGTTCAAAAAATTGCACTAGCAATGTAGGAGCAGTTACCACTGTATTGTGTCATTTGCTTATTGGAGGATTTTTTTATAGGAGATGTCACTTGCATATTCAGAGGATGAGTCACAGTGACTCTATAGGTGTTTCAAAGTTAAATCTCATTCGTCACACAGGGGTTTCGTATCAAGAAATCGTTAATGCAACAAATGGATTTGATGGTGAAAATTTATTAGGGACTAGTAGCTTTGGCTCTGTTTATAAAGGTATTTTAAATGATGGTACAATTGTTGCTTTCAATATCTTTAGCATGCAAATTGAAAAGGCTTGGAAGAGTTTTATTGCAAAGTGCAAAGTTCTAGGAAACTATGTGCATAGAAATCTGGTTAATATCATTTCCTTTTGTTCAAAACTCGATAAAAAAGTATTAGATCTCCAAATAATGTCTAAAGGAAATTTGAAGAGGCTTTTGTTTTCAAATGTTGGTTCTCCAATTGAACTATAAGATTCCTCTCTTCTTCTATTAGGATGTAAGAAAAATCATTTAAGAGGTATTTTTTGGATCTTATCCATTCTACTTTCAAGGAGATCCTTTCTCTAAAAAGGTTTCTAAGGACTTGGATATTCCACTCTTTTAGTTTGAGTTTTATGAATTTTAAATTTCTGTTGAACATACACATCTTAGTGCGATGATCAACTGTTTGGGCGAGCCAGGAGTCAGTGACAACCATTTTGAAGTTTTGGTTTTCCATCTACACTTTTTCAAACATGAAAGATAGTCTTCTAGAAAATTTATCCTTGTCTATGAGCAAGTAATCTGAACCAAATTCAAATAGGGCTACGATTAGGGTTCAAATTACTTTATGGTTAGGGTTAAGGTTCAATTGATTAAAAATAGGCATCTTGAGAAGGATATCTCTTGACCTACTTTACATATATTTTTAAAATGTATGTATGCTAGCTAAATAAACTAATTATAGAATAAATCATGAGTAAACAAAATAAAATAAATTTTAAATATAAAAACTTGACATTCACAAAATTAAATTATAAATATAAGATTAAATATCATATCTTAGGGAATGATCCATATTCTTTTTCCTGGGACACAAAAAAATGAAACTACATATGTTGAAATTATGCAACCAATGGGAGAGTCATTATTAGTGAAATGAAGACATCAAATCACAAACCATCAATATCTTTTAAATTAAAAAAAACTTAACATTCACAAAAGTAAAATATAAATATAAGATTAAATATGATATCTTAGGGAATTTCAGCAAATTCAATTTGGAAGTGTCCAAGCTAAATTTTTTAACCAATGGTGTAAGAGCCTTTGGGAGACAATCAAAGTGATCACACTCATTCATGTGCTTTTTCTCGCAGGCATTAATATGTAAAGAAAATTTCACCCCAGCTTAGTAATGTGAAAGCAACATAATGACAAGTATAAAGAGAAAATACATATAATCTGTTCTCATTTAATATAGAGAGATATAGGTAGAGGGAGTGATAAATACAAAAAAGAGATAGTGAGATAGAGAGGGAGAGATAGAGAGGATGAGATAGAAAGATATAGAGGAAGAGGGAGAGGGAGAGATAGAGAGGACAAGAAAGAGAGATATAGATGGTGAGATAGAGTGATAGTGACATAGAGATATAAGGAGATATAAAGAGGGGAGGAGAGGGAGAGAGAGGGACAAAGAGATATACAATTAGAGATAATTAGAGATAGGTAAATAGAGATGGAGAGAGGGAGAGAGAAATAAGGGGAGATAGAGAAAGGGAGAAAGAAGTAGGTGGAGATAGAGGGAAGTAATGGAGGAGCACATGAAGGAGTTGTCTTTAAAAAAATTATAGTTGCATCATTTATGGGAAATTCATTTCTTTGTAGATAATGGATGCATCTTCCTTGTTCAATTGTCATTCATTCATGTGAAAATAATAGAAGTAAATTTCAAACAATTACACTAGCAACGGGAGCAGTTGCCACTGTATTGTGTCTTTTGCTTATTGGAGTATTTTTTTACAAGAGATGTTACTTGCATATTGAGAGGATGATTCATCATGACTCTATAGGTATTTCAAAGTTAAATCTCATTTGTCACACAGGGGTTTCATATCGAGAAATCGTTAATGCAACAAATGGATTTTATGGTGAGAATTTATTAGGGACTGGTAGCTTTGGATTTGTTTTTAAAGGTATTTTAAATGATGGTATAACTGTTGCTTTCAATATCTTCAGCATGCAAAATGAAAAGGTCTGGAAGAGTTTTATTGCAGAGTGCAAAGTTCTGGGAAACTGTGTGCACAAAAACCTGGTTAATATCATTTCCTTTTATTCATAACTTGATAACAAAGTATTGGTTCTCCAAATCCTGTCTAAAGGAAATTTTGAGAGGCTTTTGTTTTCAAATGTTGGTCCTCCAATTGAACTATAAGATTCCTCTCTTCTTCTATTAGGATGTAAGAAAAATAATTTGAGAGGTATTTTTGGATCTTAGCCATTATACTTTCAAGGAGATCCTTTCTCTAAAAAGGTTTCTAAAGAATTTGATATTCCACTCTTTTAGTCTAAGTTTTATGAATTTTAACTTTTTGTTGAACATGCACAACTTAGTGTGATGATCAACTATTTGGGTGAGCCAAGAGTCAGTGACAACCATTTTGAAGTTTGGGTTTACCATCTACACTTTTTCAAACTTGAAAGACACTCTTCTAGGGAATTTATCCTTGTCTATGAGCCAGTAATCTAAACAAGCTTCAAATAGGGTAACGATTAGGGTTCAAATAGCTTTATGGTTAGGGTTAGCTTCAATTTAGGTTAAGGTTCAATTGATTAAAAATAGGCATCTTGAGAAGGATATCTCTCGACATACTTTACATATATTTTTTAAATATAGGTATGCTAGTTAAATAAACTAATTATATAATAACTCATGAGTAAACAAAATAAAATAAATTTTAAATATAAAAACTTGGCATTCACAAAAGGAAAATATAAATATAAGATTAAATATGATATCTTAGGGAATGATCCATATTCTTTTACCTGGGACAAAAAAAAATGAAACCACATATGTTAGAAATTATGCAGCCAATGGGAGAGTCATTATTAGTGAAATGAAGACATCAACTCATGCACCATCAATATATTTTAAATTAAAAAAACATAACATTCAAAAAAGTAAAATATAAATGTAATATTATATATGATATCTTAGGGAATTTTAGAATATCCAATTTGGAAGTGTCCAAGCTTAATTTTATAACCAATGTTCAGTGTAAGAGCCTTTGGGAGACAATCAAAGTGATCGCACTTGTTCATGTGATTTTTCTCCTAGGAATTAATGTGTCATGAAATTTTCACCCCAACTTAGTAATGTGAAAGCAGCACAATGACAAGTATAGAGAGAAAATACATAGAATTTGTTCTCATTTAATATAGAGAGATATAGGTAGATGGAGAGATAAATACAAAAAAGAGATAGGGAGATAGAGAGGGAGAGATAGAGAGGATGAGATAGAAAGATATAGAGGATGAGGGAGAGGGAGAGATAGAGAGGAAAAGAAAGAGAGATATAGATAGTAAGATAGATTGATAGTGAGATAGAGATATAAGGAGATATAAAGAGGGGAGGAGAGGGAGAGAGAGAAAAAGAGATATAAAAATAGAGAGAATTAGAGATAGGTAAATAGAGATGGAGGGAGGGAGAGAGAAATAAGGGGAGATAGAGGGAAGTAATGGAGGAGCTCGTGAAGGAGTTGTCTTTAAAACTTGATAGTTGCATCATTTATGGGAAATTCATTTCTTTGTAGATAATGATGCATCTTCCTTGTTGTTCAATTGTTATTCATTCAAGTAAAAATAACAGAAGTAAAGTTCAAACAATTGCACTAGCAATGGGAGCACTTGCCACTGTATTGTGTCATTTGCTTATTAGAGGATTTATTTAGAGGAGATGTCACTTGCATATTCATAGGATGATTCATGGTGAATCTATAGGTGTTTCAAAGTTAAATATCATTCATCACACAGGGGTTTCTTATCAAGAAATCGTTAATGTAACAAATGGATTTTTTGGTGAAAAATTATTAGGGACTGGTAGCTTTGGCTTTGTTTATAAAGGTATTCTAAATAATGGTACAACAGTTGCTTTCAATGTCTTCAACATGCAAAATGAAAAGGCTTGGAAGAGTTTTATTGCAGAGTGCAAACTTCTAGGAAACTCTGTGCACATAAATCTAGTTAATATCATTTCCATTTGTTCACAATATGATAACAAAGAATTGGTTCTCCAAATCATGTCTAAAGAAAATTTGGAGAGGCTTTTGTTTTCAAATGTTGGTTCTCCAATTGAACTATGAGATTCCTCTCTTCTTCTATTAGGATGTAAGAAAAATAATTTGAGAGGTATTTTTGGATCTTAGCCATTCTACTTTCAAGGAGATCCTATCTCTGAAAAGGTTTCTAAAGACTTGAATATTCCACTCTTTTAGTCTGAGTTTTATGAATTTTAACTTTTCTTTTAACATGCACATCTAAGTGCGATGATCAACTATTTAGGTGAGCCAGGAGTCACTGACAACCATTTTCAAGTTAGGGTTTTCCATCTACACTTTTTCAAACTTGAAAGACACTCTTCTAGGGAATTTATCCTTGTCTATGAGCTAGTAATCTGAACTAGCTTCAAATAGGGTTACGATTAGGATTGAAATAGCTTTATGGTTAGGGTTAAGCTTCAATTTAGGTTAAGGTTCAATTGATTAAAAATAGGCATCTTGAGAAGGATATCTCTCAACCTACTTTACATATATTTTTAAAATATAGGTATGCTAGTTAAATAAACTAATTATATAATAACTCATGATTAAACAAAATAAAATAACTTGATATAAATATAAGATTAAATATGATATCTTAGGGAATGATCCATATTCTTTTACCTGGGACACAAACAAATGAAACCACATATGTTTGAAATTATGTAGCCAATGGGAGAGTCATTATTAGTGAAATGAAGACATCAACTCACGCACCATCAATATCTTTTAAACTAAAAGAACTTAACATTCACAAAAATAAAATAGAAATATAAGATTAAATATTATATCTCAGGGCATTTCAACATATCCAATTTGGAAGTGTCCAAGATAAATTTTATAACCAATGGTGTAAGATCCTTTGGGAGACAATTAAAGTGATCACATTTTTTCATGTGCTTTTTCTCCCAAGCATTAATGTGTAATGAAATTTCACCCCAGCTTAGTAATGTGAAAGTAGCATAATGACAAGTATAGAGAGAAAATACATAGAATCTGTTCTCATTTAATATAGAGAGATATAGGTAGAGGGAGAGATAGAGAGGATGAGATATAAAGATATAGAGGAAGAGGGAGAGGGATAGACAGAGAGGAAAAGAAAGAGAAATATAGATGGTGAGATAGAGTGATAGTGAGATAGAGATATAATGAGATATAAAGAGGGGAGGAGAGGGAGAGAGAGACAAAGAGACAAAGAGATATAAAAATAGAGAGAATTAAAGATAGGTAAATAGAGATGGAGATAAGGAGAGAGAAATAAGGGGAGATAGAGAAAGGGAGAAAGAAGTAGGGGCAGATAGAGAGAAGTAATGGAGGAGCTCATGAAGGAATTATCTTTAAAAACTTGATAGTTGCATCATTTATGGGAAATTCCTTTCTTTGCAGATAATGGATTCATCTTCCTTGTTGTTCAATTGTCATTCATTCAGGTAAAAATAATAGAAGTAAAGTTCGAACAATTGCACTAGCAACGGGAGCAGTTGCCACTATATTGTGTCATTTGCTTATTGGAGGATTTTTTTACAGGAGATGTCACTTACATATTCAGAGGATGAGTCACAGTTAGTCTATAGGTGTTTGAATGTTAAATCTCATATGTCATGCAGTGGTTTTGTATCAAGAAATTATTAATGCAACAAATGGATTTGATGGCAAAAATTTATTAGCAACTGGTAGCTTTGGCTTAGTTTATAAAGGTATTTTAAATGATGGTACAATTGTTGCTTTCAATATCTTCAACATGCAAAATGAAAAGGCCTGGAAGAGTTTCATTGCAGAGTGCAAAGTTTTGGGAAACTGTGTGCACATAAATCTAGTTAATATCATTTCCTTTTGTTCACAACTTGATAACAAAGTATTGGTTCTCCAAATCATGTCTAAAGGAAATTTGGAGATGCTTTTTTTTTCAAATGTTGGTTCTCCAATTGAACTATAAGATTCATCTCTTCTTCTATTAGGATGTAAGAGAAATCATTTGAGAGCTATTTTTGGATCTTAGCCATTCTACTTTCAAGGAGATCCTTTCTCTGAAAGGTTTCTAAAGACTTGGATATTCCACTCTTTTAGTCAGATGAGTTTATTGAATTTTAACTTTTTGTTGAACATGCACATCTTAGTGTGATGATCAACTGTTTGGGTGAGCCAAGAGTCAGTGACAACCATTTTGAAGTTTGGGTTTTCCATCTACACTTTTTCAAACTTGAAAGACACTCTTCTAGGGAATTTATCCTTGTCTATGAGCAAGTAATCTGAACTAACTTCAAATAGGGTTACAATTAGGGTTGAAATAGCTTTATGGTTAGGGTTAAGCTTCAATTTAGGTTAAGGTTCAATTGATTAAAAATAGGCATCTTGAGAAGGATATCTCTTGACATACTTTACATATATTTCTTAAGTATATAGGTATGCTAGTTAAATAAACTAATTATAGAATAACTCATGAGTAAACAAAATAAAATAACTTTTAAATATAAAAACTTGGCATTCACAAAAGTAAAATATAAATATAACATTAAATATGATATCTTAGGGAATGATCCATATTCTTTTACCTGGGAGACAAAAAAATGAATGCACAGATGTTTTAAATTATGTAGCCAATCGGAGAGTCATTATTAGTGAAATGAAGACATCAACTCATGCACCACCAATATATTTTAAATTAAAAAAACTTAACATTCACAAAAGTAAAATATAAATAAAAGATTAAATATGATATCTTAGGGAATTTCAGCAAATCCAATTTGGAAGCATCCAAGCTAATTTTTATAACCAACGGTGTAAGAGCCTTTGGGAGACAATCAAAGTGATTGCACTCATTCATGTGCTTTTTCTCCTAGGCATTAATATGTGATGAAATTTTCACCCTAGCTTAGTAATGTGAAAGCAACATAATGACAAGTATAGAGAGAAAATACATAGAATCTGTTCTCATTTAATATAGAGAGATATAGGTAGAGGGAGAGATAAATACAAAAAAGAGATATAGGGAGATAGAGAGGGAGAGATAGAGAGGATGAGATAGAAAGATATAGAGGATGAGGGAGAGGGAGAGATAGAGAGGACAAGAAAGAGAGATATAGATGGTGAGATAGAGTGATAGTGGGATAGAGACATAAGGAGATATAAAGAGGGGAGGAGAGGGAGAGAGAGAGACAAAGAGATATACAAATAGAGAGAATTAGAGATAGGTAAATAGAGATGGAGGGAGGGAGAGAGAAATAAGGGGAGATAGAGAAAGGGAGAAAGAAGTAGGGGGAGATAGAGATATATGGTAAGAGAAAGAGAGGGTTAGTTTAGGAGACAAAGAGATATAAAAATAGAGAGAATTAGAGATAGATAAATAAAGATTGAGATAGGGAGAGAGAAATAGGGGGAGATAGAGAAAGTGAGAAATAAGTAGCGGGAGATAGAGATATATGGGAAGAGAAAGAGAGGGATAGTTTAGGATACAAAGATATATAGAAATAGAGATAATTAGAGATAGGTAAATAGAGATGGAGAGAGGGAGAGAGAAATAAAGGCGGTGTCTCAGAACAATCAGCGACTAAACCCCATGTTGAAAAAGGAGCACACTAGACTTTGACAAGAGCAACTACTTCCATGGGTTGTCATGTAGGTATAGAAATGGAAAAGCTCGTTGCTTCCAACTATTTCTGGAGGAATATAGTTGCACCTGGCACAACATGTTCCACAAGCTCTTGAATGATGGTCATACAGAGATGTTTCCTACATTTATCTACACAAACACTCCAATCACCATCTAAATCTAAAGAAAGCTCAACCATCATAGAAAAATAGTTACTCTTTAGTAGCCACCCCAACTAAAACAAGGAACCTAAAAACTACTAGACCACACTAAAAAATAAAACTTTCTCTTTAAACCTATAACCTTAAAATTTGATGCAGGAGCATCCAGAGTGTAAGAGCAATCTTGCATCACCCAAAAAAAAGTGTTGTTTCTTTTCAATAAGGGCTAAATTTGGTAGGGTTACTATTTTGTAAGTTTGCATTTATGCACAGTTGGACACAAAATCTTACATAGACCTCCAAAATGGTAAATTGGAGCCAATGGTGAAGAAATCACTTCAATACCATTTGTCATTTGAGAGATATTAAAATTTTAATTTTCAAAAATCCTAGTAAAATCTTTGTGGTCAATTTTGAGGCACTTAGAGGCTCCGGATGGGACTAAAAATTGGTGGAAAATGAAAGTAGTTGGCCTTTAGGCCCTACTTTTTGGCACAATATTTATTGAGACCTTTTTGATTTCTCGAGACCTTTTCGAAAAGGTATTATAATAGAAAATCCAATGGTCAGATCAAAAGTTATGACCCCGTGAAGTTGTAATACCAAAATTAATAAAATTTTAAAATATCTTCCTGAGGAAGTTACACTTTCTAGAAGATTCTAGGGCGGTTACACTTTCCAGAAAATTCTAGGGTGGTTACAACTTCCAAATAAAGGATGTAAAGGGGGACTACAGGGAGGAGGCGAGAGCAGAGTAGATGGTGGCTCTGATTTGTAGACTTGCAAATTTATGTAATCAGAAAGCCCATGCGATGGAAAATATAATGTTGTAATTTCATTTTCATTTAAATCATAATAGAAAATATTTTCTTTCTTTCTTGCATTTTGTGAGTTTTAGATTGTAAGGGGAGTACCCTTCATCAAAAATCCACACTAGAAAATCCAAATTCCTTGATGGATGTCCATGCCTTGTTCCAAAGCTCTTATTTTGGAATAGGAGGGAGGAAATTGGCAAATGTTGTGGAATTTTGATTTACATCTACCAATTGCATATGCTTGAAAGTTTCTAAAGCCTTTTCAACAAATCCATTTTGCACATATCTTGCAATCATTGCAGTCCATGAGATGACATTTATTTCAAGTATTCTCTCAAATAGTTCATGTGCCATGTTAATGCTTTCATATTTTGCATGCATGTCTACTAGGGCAGTTACTTCCTCTATCCTTTATCCTTCGATGGATGTCCATACTATTCCAAAGGTCCCATTTTGGCATTGGACAAGAAGGATGCTAGCAAAGGTTGTAGAATTTGGCTTTAAACCTAACAATTGCATTTGCTTGGAAATCTCTAAAGCCTTTTCAACAAATCCATTTTGTGCATATCTGAGACCACATCTCTTTGATGTACCTTGTCAAATACTTCAAGTGTCTTTTCTATGCTTCCATAATTTGCATACATGACTACTCGGGTAGTTGTAACTACAACATCTGAGAAAATTCATTTGTCCTTGTCTATGCTTCCACATTTTTCATACATGTCTACCTGATCAGTTGCAACTACAACATCTGAGAAAATTCCTCTATCCTTTATGCTTTGATGGATGTCCATAGCCTATTCCAAAGCCCCCATTTTTTGATCTGCATGCATAGAGTGTCAAAGGATGAACCTCCTTTATATGTTTTTCTCTGGTTCTCATAGTAATTTTATAACCTAGTTGTAAGTAAATTCCTTGCTTGTGTAGATGGATGCCACTGTGTACACCATTGCTGACATGGACAACAACGAGAAGCCACAAACAATGGTTCTATACACCATGGTCAACAACACCTCCACAATTTGTAGGTATAAGTTGTGCTAAATGTTTTATGTGGCACGAATGAAGGCATATATGCCCAATAGTTCATTTTTCATCATGATTTTGCTAAATGTGGGCTTTGAAATTACCCTGTGGCTAAGGATTATAAATGAAAGAACTGGGAGAAGGGTAAAGATGATGGCTCTGAAGAGTTTTGTAGAGCGACTCAAAATTTTAAATGTTTGTCCAATGATTTCTGTTGATGTGTTTTTTATGCACTTCTCAACACAGACAGTGCATAGGTGCACTACCTCTCTTGAAAGACAATCTTCCACAATCAAATTGCAAAACACTATCCCAAGGTCTCTAATGTCAGGTCTTGACAGTGCTTGGAATATCTCAGTTGTTTAATGTGATTTTTTGGAATCACAAGGCAGACTTACAGATGAGTTACAAAGCATGGGAAGTTGGGTTTGCAAATGGAGTTTTTAAGATGGGAGAGTTGTTGTGCGTTTGCTGCAGGTTCAAACAACAGTCTAGAACTCCATTTTATCATTAGATTTGGCTTTACAATGTGCAATGAACCTTTCCTAAGGTACTTATTAAAAAAAGGAAAAGGGGCAAGGAATAGAGAAGGTTCTTGGGTCTAAAACTACCAATGAATAGTGATCATGGAGGCTGCTACAGTAGACAAACTCCCTAAAACTAAGTTTTGCTTGACCAAGAGAACCTACAGCTACACAAAACCAGTGCAATCTCCTAAGGTCTGCTGATTTTCAAATTGCACATGCACATCATGAACATGCAATCGAACTAAGTTGCAGCAATGGAATAAAGAAGCCCAGGCTAACTTTACACAGCAGTTTTTCATCAACAGGTGCTAAAAGTATGGGCTAAAAGTTCATCAAATACCATAACAACAATTTCCATTATCACTTCCATTCAAAAAACTAACACTAAAACTAACATGGAAGGTAGAACCATGCATGCAAGATGAGCAAAATCAAAGAGAACATCCATAAAATCATGCAATGTTGTCTTCTATTGCTGCAAATGCTTTTTACACCAGCTCTCCAACCCTTACAAATGAGGGGCAAGCCCCTATTTATAGTTTTCCAAAGCCCAAATGAATGGCTAGGATTGAATTACATTGAATGGCCTAGATTTGATTACATTAGGGTTTCACCTTACCCCAATATTCAGTAATTTAAAAAACATCTTTGTCTTTTCCCTGTTTTGTCACCTAGTGCCAGTCATTGTAGCAATTTCATCATTTAATTGATTTCCCTTTTACTATAGCTAAAACTGCTTGAAAGCTACCCTCTTACTTGATGTGTTTGTAGTGCTCTTCCTTTGATCAAATGAGCCCATCAACGATTGGCATCAATGGATTGGCTGCCTTTGATTCAGATGAACAGCTACCTCATGCCTTCTTCAAGACCACCCTCTTGCATTTTTGTCACTGACTTCCTTGGTACAGGCCTTATTTTAATGCTATCTCTATTGATGGGTGCTATGAGGAAAGGTGGGCATGAAATGAATGGTGACAGGAGCTATGTGCATTCCTTACTCAGCTTTCTCGACGGGTCTCTTGATAGACCAATAGTAAGCTCCTTTAATCTTGTGTACATGAAACATCGTAAGTGCTTTCATACAAAAAAAAAGGAAAATGTTAGTCAAATCTTGCAAAAAACCTTGTTAGATTCATCCATGCATCATCAAAAGATCATAATATTCATATTCGAGGCTCATTTGGATCAAAAACATCAATGCAAGCCCAAGGGGGTGAGCAGCGAACAAGGGACAACAAACTGGAAGGGAAGTTCCTGGACCTCACAAAACATAGCAAAACTAAGATTTTTCAATTATAGCACATGGGAAAAGCGGAAGGAAGAGTGCTCAAAAGAATTTCCTTAAGATTGGACTCATTTGACCCAAAGATTGGAAGCTCAAAGCGACCCTGAGGATGAAGTCCCAAAAAGAAATGTGGCCACAATTTTGAAATACGAGAGGGCTACAAATTATTTGGGGCGGCGAGATCTTCAAAATGGCTACAAAGAGGCCAGATTCCGAGAGCCAGCCACCGAGAGGGACAAAATCACAGAAGCGACAACCCACTTGGAGGGGCGGCCTCCGAGGAGGCGAGTCGCCAAGGGGCGGCGGATGTTCAAGACAACCAAAGGGGGCCGGCTCCAAAACCATCAAAACTTAATGAAATATTGACAAAAGGAAACCTTGGCAGTTCATTTAAGCACCTCAAACACATCAAAGATCCAAAAAGTTGGACCCAAAGTCAAAATGTAGGCAGAATTAGCGGGGTCCACAAATGTTTACAACTTGACCAAAGGCAAAGGTGGGAGGAAAGTTCCGAAACCATTGAAACTTAACGGAACATTGACGGAACCTTGGCAGTTTATTTAAGCACTTCAAACACATGCCAAATCCAAAAAAGGTTGGCCCCAAAGTCAAAAATGAGGAAATCGGTGGCCGGGGGTTCAGGATCATTCAAGCTGCCCTGCGGAGGGGATGCAGTCGAAGCGGCCCGCGAGGAGGGGCCAAGTTCAGGCTAGGTAGAGGCTCCACGGATGTTCAAAATGGCCAAAGAGGGATGAAGTCCCAGAAATGGCCACAGAGGGGCCGAGCTCCGGAGGGTGGGTCGTTGGGGCTCCACGGATGTTCAAAATGGCCAAAGAGGGACGGAGTCCCAGAAACGACCACGGAGGGGCCGAGCTCTGGAGGCCGAGCCGCTGGGGCTCCACGGCTGTTCAAAACTACCAAAGAGGAACGGAATCCCAGAAACAGCCACGGAGGGGCTGGGTTCCGGAGGCCGGGCCGTTGGGGCCCCACAGATGTTCCAAAATGGCCAAAGAGGGACAAAGCTCTGGAACCACCGAAACTTAACCGAATGTTGACGAAACCTTGGCAGTTCACTTAGGGACCCCAAACACATCCCAAATCCACCAAAAAGTTGGCCCCAAAGTCAAAGATGTGGAAATCGGACCGGCAGGGGTCCATAGATGTTTCCAAACAACCAAAGAGGAAGGGAATTCCAGAGGGAAAGCTCTAAAACCACTGAGACTTTATGAAATGTTAACGAAACTTTGGCAGTTTACTTAGGGACCCCAAACACATCCCAAATCCACCAAAAAATTAGCTTCAAAGTCAAAGATGTGGAAACCGGACCGACAGAGGTCCACGAATGTTTCCAAAATAGCAGGAACAAGACAAAAGGCAAAAAGGGGATGGGCGACTTTATTTCTCCGTGGATTTGAATACCCTAAGTAGGTGAATTTGATTGTTTGATGGCACATGACCAATTTGGGCTTGGAAAATGGGGCACGCAAAACAAGACAAGAGCAAAGCATCCTATCGGGAGTAAAAAAAAGGGGGTCCTTGCCTACAGCGAGGCGTGTTTGCAAAACATGCACAAAAAATGGCGACTCACTGGGGAAATGCTCTAGAGCATTTTGATGACAAACTAGAATCACGAACCCAGAATCTTTGGTTCCAACCTTCACGCTAGGGAAAACAAACCAGACGCCCAACCAAAGGATCAAAACCACTAGCCAACCCAACCTTCAGTATGCTAAAAATCCAAGTGTGTGCAGTTGCGTTAATTCTCATCCTTCAGTTGCTACAGAAACCCAAGCTTCGTCAAGTTAAGCTATGTAGTTTATTCTAACTCCAAAAGCATCTAGGACATTGCCTCGCTGCCAATTAGGCGTCCATAGCCCCAACGAGGTTGTTGCTGTGATTCTCTTGAACATTGCTCTACTGCCAGCCGGGCGTCCATAGCCCCGGTAGAGTTGCTCGGATACCCCTGAAAAGTTGAATTTTCTCTTTCTTTTAATTTTCAATATTTTCTTTCTTTCTTTCTTTCTCTTTTCAACTCTTTTATTTCAACCTGCAAGCATTGAATCTCGTGCTCAGGGCTGAGAATCACAGTGGCGCTGAAGCAAAATTTTAGATTTTTCACTTAACTAGACTTCACAAAAGGCCCTACAGTGATCGTCAGATTCTTAAGATGTGTAAGAGCTGTAAGATTTCAGAATACGTCAGAGTCAGACTAAACTAACAACTTATCCTCTTTGAATCAAACACCCAGATCACTCAACGCTAACAGAAGACTGTCAAATTCTTAAGATGTGTAAGAGCTGTAAGATTTCAGAATACGTCAGAGTCAGACTAAACCAACAACTTATCCTCTTTGAATCAAACACCCAGATCACTCGACACTAACAGAAGACCTTCACCATCTACTCTGAAGACTTGATTAGAGTTTGACAAAGAAATACGTGGAACAACCCCAAGTGATAAGTATGGTTGTTGTGCGCACAGATGTACCCAGTTAAAAGCAGATGGAACCTGAACAAAGCAGTAGCAAAGTGAAAGAAAACAAAAAACAAACAACCTACAAAGCGAGCAACCTACACGAAAGTAGGAAAGCGAAGTATTTATAGGAAACCTATACTACTCGAAACAGGCTATGTATAAAGATATTTACAAAGCACTATGTTCAGGAAAGGCAAGCTGACATTAACATTCATTGGATTTCATAGTGCATGCACAAGCAAATGGGCAATTGTTATTGTTCTTAACCATGCAAACTTATCTTTAAATTCTAAAAAAAGAAATTCAATGTTGTAGCACTCAAGTTCAATCATGTCATCATAAAAAATGAGCAATTGAGGAGGCTCACTAAACCCATGGTTAGTCCATAAACATGTTCATTTTCCCTCATTCCCATAATCAAAATAATAAGTGCAATTATGAGAAATAATAGGGGCAAGGAAGGATAGAACTTGGATGTCACCATATGGAGGTGGTAGTGTTGGATAGTTGATAGCAAGCACAACATCATTGATTGTTGCATCAATAGCCTCGAGTGGGTGCGGTGGAGGGTGCAACACTTCAGGCATTAAACTTGCATAAGGTTGGGAGGACGAGGCAGCAAACAACTCTTCCAATCTTCGTGTGGGATCCACAACCCTAGTTGGAAGTTCTTAAAAAAGAAATACTTCTCCACATTGATCATCTGCAAACTTGGGATCCACTTGGTTGTTGTCCTCAAACGGTAGTATGCTGTCTTGTCTCCTTTCCCAGGTGTCAACCTTATTTTTGCAATGTTCAGCATCATGGGATGATGACATACGCGAATCTATCCTATTGCAACCATCAAAATATGAGGGAGGATCAACAACGATCAAGGCAAAAGAACCACCAATTAAATAATGTAATTGACAGAGCATGTCATGTCTTTTGGTAGCCATCAAAACACCCCCACCTTTGTCTTCTTCCCTTTGCTGTTCATGCATCTCATCATGACGTTCACTCATTTCCTCTTGCTCACTATCGATGTAAATGGAGAAGGAGCTCCTCTCCCAATCTGGAAACTCTAGTGCATCACTGTTCGGGGGCTCAAGGAGTATGTATTCATCGCTACCATCTTTTGGGATGTGCTCTTCCTCGGCATGAGCATACCTTCATAGTGTAGCTCCCAATGGAAAGAAGTCATCAATTGATGGCACCTCATCAAGGGGACCAAAGTCTACTGCACAATTTCCCTCCAAAGACTCGCCAAAAAGTCCATCGTCCATGGTACACAACTGCTCTTCAAGAGGAAGAACTTCTTGGTGACTGGTGGACAACATTCCCGCTTGATCTACTTCATCACTCGAAAGTCTGAGACTGTATTGCTGTCCTTCTTCTATTGCTGCCCCAACATCCTCTTGAGGCCTACCTTTAGCTGAGTCATCACTTAGTTCAAGTTCTTGGTCTTCACATTCCATCCTTGAAGCAGCTACAGGAAGTGGTATGCTTAGCTGCCTCACTTGTCCTTTGACTTGCTTAATGGCTTCTTTGCATAGCTCGCATGCAAACTCTGAGTGTGATGAATCATGAAGTATGCACCAATTTGGCAGTAGCAGTACCTCCAAATCCACTTGACATGTTATTTTGGACCAATCCTTTGCTAATCTAGAGACAAGCTGGTCATATCTTTCCGCTATTGGGTCCTCATCATCACTTGAAGAAGAAGCTTGATGGTAGATAGTTGTGGCGAGTGGTTGCTCCCACTCCTCCAAATCTGTATTTTCAAATCCTCGATCATTGTCATTGACGAAGGAGATATCTTCTAATCTGATTTCACTTATACCTTCGTCGTCATTTTCTACTGCTCCAATGTTGTCAACCTTTTCCTCTTTCCAATTTTCAGCATCTGAGCTAGCTATCCTAGCATCCATGGCTGCAGACTTCATTGGTTCATCGTCACCTACCAATTGCTCTTCTTCTGGAGTGGAGGAATTCCTTCGATTGGTGGAGGGAAGACCTTCTAAATTAGTTTCAATCAAATTTTCATCAATGCACTTTGCTGTCCCAAGACTTTCAGCTCCTCCCTCTTGGTTTTCATTTTCTATGTCTATTGTCCCAACACCAACTTGCGTCCAACTAGTTGGTTCATCTTCAAGGTGTTGTCCTACAGATGTTGACAGCTCTTCTACCTCATGGGTTGAATTCTCCACATTGACAGTTGGCTACTCCAACTTGTTCGAACAACCCTTGGCTTGAGCAATGATGTTGTCACATGATGGACACATAAATTCTAAATGCGGTGCATTGTGAAATCTACACCAACTTGCCATTAGTACTTCCTCCAATCTTGGTCCATCCTTGCTACTCAAATGTTCTTGGATCAACTCCTTGAATGTTTTTCCTGCCATGGTTGTCAACTCTTCCTCTGGTTCTTCGAGAGCCAAGGGCTAGTATATTTCTCAAAAGGGAATTTCTCCTTGGAAGACCTTTTCAATTCTACTCAAGAAAGTCAGACACCCCAACTCGTTGTGTCTGCGAGTGCAATGGATCCGACATCTATTTGCCAATGCAAATTGTTGCAATGGCTTCTTCAGTCTCTTGTTCAAATCTACATGCAATTGAGTGATGTCAATTTGTGCATGTTGCTCCATTTTCACTCCGCTTCTACTTGCCTTCAATTTTTATTTTTTTTAGCATTAAAAGAGATCTCCCTATCTTAGATTTCTTCTTTGAAAGTGCTCTTTTCGAAGTACCAACTTTCAGCTTTGTAGCCTCAACATGTCATGCCCTCCTTCTAGCGCCAGTTATGTTGATGGTGTTAGGAGGAGGAGGGCATAAAATGAATCAATTTCAACCTTTAGCTTTGTATTCCCAACGTGTCAGCCCTCCTTCTAGCGCCAGTTTTGTTGATGTGTTTTTTATGCACTTCTCAACACACACAGTGCGTAGGTGCACTACCTCTCTTGAAGGACAATCTTCCACAATCAAATTG
>VDFB02052847.1:0-22190 GCA_007258455.2 Sequoia sempervirens | reverse complement strand
CCAATCTTGTATGAACAAGATTTTTAGACAGCAGTTGAGAAAGTTTGTGCTCGTCTTCTTCGACAACATTCTCATATTCAGTAAGTCATGGGAAGAGCACCTTAAGCATTTGGAAGAAGTGCTTAGTATTTTAGAGGCGGAATGTTTGTTCGCCAAAGAATCAAAGTGTGAGTTTGGGTTGACAGAACTTTTATACCTTGGCCACATTATCAGTTCAAATGGGGTGAAAGTGGATCCAGAAAAGATAAGGGCCATTCTTGATTGGCCAACTCCAAAGACTATTTCTCATTTGAGAGGGTTTTTAGGGTTATGTGGATTTTATAGAAGATTTGTAAAAGGCTATTCTCATCAAGCAGCACCTTTGACAGATCTTACAAAGAAAGGAGCTTTTCTTTGGACTGAGCAAGCACAAAAGGTTTTTGATAAGTTTAAACAAATCATGAGTTCGTGTCCAGTGTTGGCACTTCCGGATTTCTCAAAACCTTTTGAATTACAATGTGATGCTTCAGGAGAAGGAGTTGGAGCTGTCCTAATGCAAGACAAACATCCTATTGTCTTCGAGAGCAGAAAATTGAGAGGGGCAGAAAAAACTTACTCTATTTATGACAAAGAGATGCTTTCCATCATGCATGCTTTGTCTAAATTTCGTCAATACTTGGTGGGAAGTAAATTTGTTGTTAAGACTGATCACAACAGTCTTAAACATTTTATGCGCCAAAAGGAATTGAATGAAAGGCAGCAAAAATGGGTAAGTAAACTCCAAGCATATGACTTTGACATTGAATATGTCAAAGGAAAAAATAGTATAGTGGCTGATGCTCTTTCTAGAAGGCCTCATTTGCAGTCAATTTGTGAGTTATCAGCTGATTGGAAAGAATTAATTGCTGCTGATTATGTTAAAAATCAGTCTGCAACCAGCTTGTTAGAAGGTCATTTGGTTGATGAAAGGTATAAGTTGGTTGATGGATTAATTTATTACAAAGATAGAATCTTTTTAGTGCAAGAATCTAAGCTTAAGAAAAAGATTCTACAATCTTTTCATGATGTTCCCTTTGCTGGTCATCAAGGGATTTTCAAGACTTATAAGCAGATTCGTGAAAGATCCACTTGGAAAGGTTTGAAAGAAGAAGTCTTGAACTACATTAGAGAGTGTCCTATTTGTCAAAGAAATAAAAATGAACACTCTTATCCTGCTGGTCTACTTCAGCCCTTGCCCATTCCAAATCAGAAGTGGGAAAGTATTGCCATGGACTTTATCACGGGGTTTCCCAAGGTACAAGAACGTGATTGTATATTTGTTGTGGTTGATAGACTAACGAAATTCCGTTCATTTCCCAGTCAGTCACTTCACTTAAGTGGTCATTGCTTTTAGAGTTCCGTTATGCATGGGCTGTCGAACAACCGTCATATAGGGACAGCAAGTTCCAAGTGTTTCTTTTTAAGGTGAGATCTTCGGGATTGGAGGTGGGGACAAGCATCTAAGCATTGCCATCGCCCCGCCAAACGATAAAGGCCGAATTGCCACGCGTTGTATACCCAGAACGTTTCGTGATTACCAACAGCCGGATTAAATGGTTTATTTAGGAGAGTATTGTTACAACTCTTCACATATGTCAATTAAGATCCCTAGCGCACTTTATAGTTATGAGGCCACCTTCGTTTTTTGATTTACGGTGATAGAATTCCTTCAGCCAAGCACCGGATATGTTACAACAAAGCCAAGACATCTTGAAAACTCTTAAGGAAAATCTGCAACAAGCTCAAAATCAGCAGAAGTTATACACTGATCAGCAGCGTGTGGAAAGGTCTTTTGAAGTTGGGGACATGGTCTATTTGAGGCTTCAGCCATATAGACAATCTTCTCTCAAGAAGAGTGGTGCAGAATAGTTGAAGCCACGCTTTTATGGTCCTTTCAAAATCACCAAAAGGATTGGTGAAGTTGCTTATGAGTTGGAACTTCCAGCTGAAAGCAAAATACATAATGTTTTTCATGTGTCTCGCCTCAAGAAGGCAATGGGACACAATGTGGTGGCTACATCAGAATTACCTCCATTGGATGAGGAAGGTCATTTAGTGTTGATTCCAGAAGAGATCCTTGACACGAGAGAACGTTCTTTGAGAAGAAGGACAATCAAAGAATATTTGGTTAGATGGAGGAATTTGCCTATTGAAGATGCTACGTGGGAAGGTGAACAGATTTTGTTGCATCCATCTTTGCAGTTGCTTGAGGACAAGCAATTTCGAGGAGGGCGGACTGTAATGTCCCCTTCTCATCAGTGATCAGCTTTGCAGTTCATCAGTCTATTCCGGAACCCGTAGACTGGAATGTGGTGAAAATTAGGGTTTCTTGGGCTTGGTTTTCTGTGGCATTTCATATTATTTACTATTTTTAGTAAATGCTAAGTTGTGGCAGTATGCAGTTGGTTGTCTTCAGTCATAACTTCAGTTGAGCAAGTTATTTGTTATTTCAATGTTTTCCCCTCAAGCCTTAATTGATGAAATTTATTGATTAAAGGCATAAGTGTTATATTTTTCAGTTGACCACCCCTTGGCCTAAGGTTATAACTTGTATGTTGTTTTAAAAAGGGGTCTTGAAGGGTACGCCTTGTCATAAGGAGATAATTAATATTTTATTTTTAAACTTTTGCTTGGATGAAAGTGGACGCCACTTTATGAGGAATTATATTTTATGAAATTTCAAAAAGTGAGAAGAATTCAAAAAGGTGTCTCTTGGCGTACTGTTTGGGGAAGTTGATGAGTTTCTCAGTTTTTATAAAATGAAGACATTGCTCCAGCATTTGGTATCCATCATTTACCTTACTGTTATGCTGTCAAAATGACTATGGACATTTTGCTATTGCTTCGAGGATGCTACCTCCTAGCCCCTTCCCAATTTCGTGTTTGAAATACAACACCTAGTTGGAACATTGCTGCTTCTCACATCAGACTAGCAGATTGAGCAACAAAGATTGAGAATTTTGGAGAATTCTACAGTTTTGAATTTCCTGGTTTTGCTACAGCTGAAGCTGTTTTCTGTTCATATCTTTTGGAGTGATTTTAATTTCGTTCTGGGTGTTTGAGCAATCAAATTGTTGACTTGAGGTGCCATCTCCCTCCAAAAATCAGAATTTAATTTGAAGTTGTTGATTTTATCTTGAAAAATCGATTTTCTCAAAGGGCCGTACCATTTGGTGATGCATTGGGATTCGTGCCAAATAAATTAGAGACTTTGGTGGCTGTTTTTGGATTCTATCTTGGGCGCCAGACTTATAAGGAGCATTTGCAACTCATTTCACGTCATTCGGAGAAGAATTGAGTGAGTTATGATAATTTCATTGATTCTCACAGTTGCAGATTGATATTTCCAGTTTACTGTTTTTGTATCAGATTGTAGGAGTTCTGATTTCTGATTCATTAGCAGCTGTTAGAGAGTTAAACTTTCATTGAAAAACATCTATTAATCTTGTGTATGAAGATTACTGTATTTCCTATGTAATTTGCAGCTTATTTCTCATTGTACAAACTGTAAACAGTAGTACTGTTCCAGTTTAATTTGCTGCAATTTCTTTTTGTATCTTCTCACATAAGTCCCCTGGATGGTTTACCGCCAGTGAGGTTAAATTGATTGTAATATCTTATACCCACTCTTAGTGGTGAATCCCCACAGCATTGTGGATGCCCGCCGCAGCGGATGAATTGCTTTCTATTGTAATCTTTTCCCCCCACTGTTTGGTGGTAGTGTGGAATTGTTTTCTCATGGCTGGTTATCCGCCTAACAGTTTATAATTTTCAATTTCTTAGACTCCGTCATATGTTAGCACCTCGCCCTCAGTGGGATCTTGAGTGCACATTCTTGACGTTGAGTAGTTCTTCCATTCCAGTTCAGTTTCTTCAATTCCAGTTCAGTATCTTCCATTCAAGTTCAGATTTTTAGTTTGAGGCTAACGCTAATCCAATCATCTATTGCTGGTTATTTTGTTTCTTCTTCAAAAAAATTGGTTAGCATATTTCAGTATTGTTAACGGTTCTGTTTCTATTTTAGGGAGGATAATGAGTAAGAGGAGCTCAGGAGCAAAGCTGAACTTCTATGATTTGCATGGTGATGGAGCGAAAGTGCAGGTTATGGCTGATTTAAGGTAATTATGGTTTTTTAAGTTATTTTAGGTCTTAAGCTTTTTTTCTTAATTAGTGCTTCTGGTTTTATTTTAGGGTAAACAGACTTTCATATCTTACAAAAAAAATGAACTTTTTTTCTAAACTGATTTCTCTAAATGCAGAAACAATTTGATTAGATGGTCTATTGCATATGATATATGTTCTTCCATAATCGATTAAGTGAGACTTTCTGTTGGGGCCTTGTCCTTGAATAACATGGTCATGCGTACATTTGGAAAATACCATAAAACAGACTCATGCTTCCTCAATCCCAAAAAAATATTAAATAAAGACAACTTGGGACAAGTTACAAAATAACTGAGCCTAAACTCGCTGTCTGACATATAATTCCATGTGGATAGACCAGAAAATCCTAATCACAGACAAAAGACAGACTAAACAACTGAATGATCCAAACCTACTAAAAACACGGGTATATAAACTTCACTCTAGCCAGAAACCAGAAACCTCACCAACAATCCTTGTCCACTTTTGCCTGTAGTGTCTGAATTGGACAATCACATAAAACAAAACAATTCACAACTATCAGGCATGACGCTATAAGAATCAATAAGCATGTATAATGGAACTATGATTAACTGAGTTCTACAAATTAACAAATATGCACAAGTTGAGATAGTCCAAGGTTCAAGTTGTTTAAGTAATGTAATTATCATAACATGCAAAAGTTTTAACTCATTATTGAGCAAACCATTCCAAGTTACTGATACAATAGAAAATTTCATTGACAATCCATTCATTACAAGTAATATTCAACAACAGTTTTTGGTTTCATAAAACTTAATAATAGTACCTAAGTGCTATTGTTTCGTAATAAGTTGTTGTTTCTTCCTTCAAGGCAATTTCGCAAAGCCAATACAAAGATATACATCAAAATATAAATGTCCTTTTATTATTCCTATATATTAGCTCATCATAATAGTAATCCTTATCATTGGACCTATTTACTCATTTCATTAAAATTCTGTGATCTTGGTTAAATTATTTTAATATTGATGAAGAGAGCTTGTAAGGTTTGAGTTTTTTTCATGTTCAAATTAGTGGGCAGTTCCTGCCAGTGCTTTTTGAATTGATTCACTGCTTGCTCTACTATTTATAGAGGCTTTGAGGGGAAGGGATTGCGGAGGGAACTGACTCAATTTCTTTTTCCCCTTTATCATTTAAATATAGGGTGAGTGGCTCCTCAGCTGCTTTGACAATAGCTCGACACACTTGCCAATCTGGACTATGGACTATGTGGGGTGGGGTCTTCTCTGTGGGGCTGTTCATGACATTGCCTGCTGCTATTCATTGATCTGACAAGTGCTTCTGTTCTTCAATTGTGACCCATTCTATGATCTCTACTAACAATATACATGAGAAAATATCTTCTTGTCTAGCACTTGTGAAGATTTCAAGGCAATAGAGAAAATTTGGAAATTAAAAACTAGACCAAGCATGGTAAAAGTAGCCATTATCCATTTGAATATCTTGTTTAGTCTTATAAATAAAGTCTAATTTAAGAAATAACACGCCTTTTTCTTTATAACTAATTGATGGTTTATATCAATTTTATAAGATGTTCTAAATTGCTAGACAGGTAATAGGTGCAGCTTTACATTGTAGCAGAATGGGCATGAGTGAGTTGTGGATAGGTACTGGTACAAATATTAGACTCATTGAGGGAATTTTTCTGTTTTGTTCCTACATTCATTTCCAATACATGGAGATGCCAATGTGAGTGTAAAAGCAGCTGCTTCTAGTGGCGTATGGCCAGTCGAGATTTTGAAAACTGCTAGTTGAGAGTTCAGGCTTTTTAATAACAATAAAGATTTTCTAAAAAGGATTTATGTATTTTTGATTGAGGAATTGTTGACTTGTACCCATAAGTGAAGGCAGCTCACTGGGTCAATACTTTCAACATCTAGTCAAGTCATAGTCTGATTTAATGCTACTTTTAATAATAAATCCCCCCATTTTAGTGTTGATGTTATAGAGGCGGGAGTTCTCTTTCCCTCCTAAATTCGAAATATATAAATAATCCAAAGAGGCCGACTCCAGTGAAGTGACGTATTATTTCAAATAATATTTTTTATTTTTTATTTATTCAAAATAAGGCCGACCAAATTAAAGAGACGCATTGCTTTGTGAAGAAGCCGACCTTTCATGAAAAGATGTCTCAACGTGTATATATTCAAGGCAATTCACACTCATTATACAATTCAATTTATTTCAATACATATTCGCACTTCTAGAGGAGATCACATATCTTGCAGCAGATCGATATTTTGGCATCAAGCAGATTGTTATAAAGGAGATATCATATCATTTGTATATTCGCACCTAGGAGAGGTGCTATCTCTTATTACTTCAGATAGGCCTTGTGTTTGGGCCAAGGTGTAAAGCAGATTTCTGCTCTTTCATTCAATATATAAGTGATATATTTGTGGCTGGGTTTTTTTCTTCCTCAAGGAGGGTTTTCCTAGGGTATTTGTTGTGTCTTATTGTTCATTATTTTTGTTTTTGCTGCTTATCTTCATTTCTGGTCTAAATTTAACATGGTATCAGAGCGGGTTTAAGCAAGATCAAGATCGATTTGATTAAGCAACAAAGTCTTCTTATCTTCTTCTCATCTAAGGGAGTCTATCTAAGCATCGAAGATGGTTAACGGACTCAATGTTGAAGATAGGCTTGATGGTGCATCGAACTTCACCTCTTGGAAATTCAGAGTTCTTATTGCACTGGAAGAAAATGATCTTCTAGATTTCGTGGCGAGTGATGTGCCCGAGCCATCCGATGAGGCTGAGAAAACTCAATGGAAGAAGAATGGCACTAAGGCTAGGAAGATCTTGATAGATTCCGTGAAGGATCATCTTGTGCCAATTATATCCAAGATGAAGACAGCCAAAGTCATGTTCGAGACTCTTCAAGGCTTGTATGATGAGATCAACAACACCAACAAAGCTCTTGCCTTGAGACAACAGCTCCATCATATAAAAATGGCTAAAGGAGATTCAGTCATCTCCTTCTTCATGAAGATTACTAAGTTGAAAGATCAACTATATGCCATTGAAGATATAGTTGAAGATAGAGATCTAGTTATGCTGGCACTGAACGGTCTTCCTCAATCTTGGGAGCCCTTTATCCAAGGCATTAGTGGAAGATATAAATTGCCCAAGTTTGATTGTCTTAGAGCTGATTGCATTCAAAAAGAATCCAGGTTGGCAGCAAGAGGGAATGGTCGAAGCTCTCATAATGAAGAAAATCCTGTGTTCCACGGCCTTTTGGGGACGGGGATGGGGGGACGGCTGGGGACGCATTTCCAGGACGTTTCCTAGGGGCCCATTTTTAGGGGACGGTAGGGGACGGCGACAAACAAAATACATATATATATATATTTTTTCAAGATTTATTAATATATTATAGACAGAGAGAGGGAAAGAGAGATATATGTCAATAAATTAATAATTGATAACAACAATATCAATATATAATTTATAAATAAATCGAGAGAGTAGTAGTATAACAACATAATAGATGTCATTAAAGCATTATAAATTTTTATCATAGCAATATCAAACATCAATAAAACCATAGTCTATCAATATCCAAATGTTTCATAAGAGGATTTTACATTGACATCAAATGGTTGATTTGTGAATTTTTGAGAGACCCCACCTAAATTGATATCACTCGTTGAATCTTATTTGCAGACATAATTAGAACCATTTTTGTTGATTTTACTTGTTATGTTTCCAAATCTTCTATCTTTAGAGGATTCTTCAAGGTTTTTAGGTTTTTCTTACATCCGAGTAGAACCATCTTATGTAGCTTTGACTGGGAGGACTGATAATGTCAAGTTCAGATTTAGCTTATCTATGTTGGAGAAATGATATGTTTTTTATTCTAACACCTTGCAAGACAAGTAATCTATGCATAAAAATAATTTCACTTTTCACTGAGTCAATCTAATTCCAGACGTTGCTGAATTTCAAAGTTTGAAAGCAAATTACCCAACAATTGAAACATTTCAAAGCAGCTGCTTTAAGTTTCTCTACTCACAAGATTTCATCAACTATGTGTGATAAAATTAAAATAGGTAACTAAAGCCAAGGCCCCGCAAAACATTTAGCAGCAATATAAAATGTTTAAAAAAACAAAATTTTATATTTTTTAATTTCTGGAGGCTCCATGTACATAGGGGACGGTTAGCTGTCCCTGGGTATGGCGGGGGACATTTCCAACGTCCCTAGCTGTACCGGGGGACGGGGGACCGTTCCCAGCTAGGAGGAAATGTTTCCTACCGTTTCTTGTAAATTTTCCTAATTCGGGGACGGCTGGGGATTGTCCCCGATGCGTCCCCCTGTCCCCGGGATGAATGGGGACGGGTATAGGGGGTTTTGGGGCAGGGGACACGTCCCCGTGTAACATAGAGAAAATCATGTCTTGCTGCTCAAACTTCCAAAAGGAAAGGAAGAGAAGGGAGAAAAGGAAATATCAAGAGGAACAGAGATAGAAAATCAGATTTTGCTCCCGAACCAAAGAAGAAGAAGGATCTTGTTGTGACCTTTTCACACATCACCCCATTCAAATGGGGACCCCCCTAATTTTTGCTCCGTTTCTAGTCTTTTGGCTTTGGTTTTGTCTCTTTCTCTCTCTGTCTCTCTGTTGTCTGCCTTTTTGGGGATGTGCCTGTCTTTGAGCTTAAACTTGAAATTTTGGCTAAGTTTGAGAAGTCAGGATTTTGGATCTTCCGGTCAGTTTTAAGTCAAATTGAGTGAGCGAATTAAAGTCTGAGCTTGACACTGCGTCCAAAGCACCTTAAGCTGCTTGCCGGCAAATTTTGAGCTGAAATGAACAACTTGCTATTTTTAGCAATCTAGGCTTCAGGAGCCAATATTAGGGTTGCATGTGTGCTTTTTCAATGCATGTCGGGAGAATCTTTCTGGGTTTTTCAAGACCTTCGCGATGATATAACATGCAAGTCGAGATATTGATTTTTGAGGCTAATTTTAGGGTTTGCATGCGAAGTTTTTCGGTGCATGTCTTAAGAATATTTTTGGGTTTTCCGAGACCTTCGTGATGATATAACATGCAAGATGAGATGATAACTTTCAGCAGTGCTGCCTTCGGAGGTTGTTTTTAGGGTTTGCATGTTGGAGTTTCCAACGCATGTCTGGATATTCTTTGTGGGATTTTTGGGAGCTTCGCAGTGATGTAACATGCAAACCAAGATCGGGACCTTCTTGCAAAATTGTCTTTAGAGGCTATTTTTAGGGTTTGCATGCAGGATTTTTCAGTACATGTCAGCATATTCATCATGGGTTTTTAAGAGCTACGCAGCAAGGTAACATGCAGGCAAAATTGATCACTTTTCAGGAACTTACTATTTTTAGCTAGTGCCCGCATGCAGTCCAGTTTGCTGGGTTTTTCTGGGTTTTGTGAGATCTCTCGGACTGTGTGACATGCAAACACATCCGGTAGGTGATTGGTCACTTTTTCAGACACTTACTATTATTAGTAGGATCACTCCGACAGCTGCCCAACACTTCAACGTCACGAACAGAGCGACATGCAACAGAAACAGGGTCAAATGGAGATCATTTGAGCAACATTCAAGTTAGATTAGGGTTTCCGGATTCGGGACCTAAAATGAGGGGTCAAATGCCAAAATCTCCAAAAACTGATGTATCCCATTGCAATCAGTATCTTTCAAGGATTCCACTGGTAAAATTTGAAGGCAATCTGAGCACTTACTATTTATAGTAAGTCACTTCTCAAATAGGCTATAAATAGTAGAGCAACGTGAGGCACCAGTGTGAACAAGTTGGTCAACCCATGAGGACCCCATGGAACAAATTCACGTCAAACAAAGTTGCAGAAGTCCTGAAATCAAGCAGTTACTATAAATAGTAAGTCACCTCCAGAAACAGGCTATAAATAGCAGGTCGACACAAGATGGCAATGTGAACAAATCAACTAGATCATGAGGATCCTATGGTGTAAATTTCAAATCAATTCAAGCTACAAAAGTGTGAAAACCAGAGGCTTACTAAATATAGTAAACAAGCGGCGAGCAAGCTAGAAAAGTGGCTAAGGTAGGAGAAATTCCTCCTCACCCCCTAAATGTGCCCATGTTGGAGGTTGGCTTGGAAAAGTTGCTAAGTGTTTGAAATTTCCTCCTCAACACATGAAATGCGCCTTGTCTTGAAGAGAAGCTGAGAAATTTTCTAAGTCATGACAAGTTCCTGCTCAACCCCTCATATGTGCCCTACCTTGAGAGAAGATGAGGAAAATATACTAAGTATTGGAAAATCCTGCAGGGGCCTTGAAATGCACCCATGTCACCTTGCCATGGAGGACGTTGAAAAATATTTTAAGTGTGGAAATTCCACCTCCCCAAGGTAAATGCACCCAAGGAGAGAGGTAGTGGTGAAAGAAATGGCTAAGGCAAATTGAAATTCCTCCTTGATACTCCAAATGCGCCCATAATTGGAGATGGCTTTAGAAAAGTTTCTAAGTGTTGTTAATTCCTCCATGACCCCTCAAATGCGCCCAACTTGCTAGGCTATGGAGAAGTGTTCTAAGTGTTGAAACTTCCTGTGTGGCCCCCTAAATGCGCCCAAATGCACTAGGAAAAAGACGAAAATTGTTGAAAATTCCTCCTTTATACTTGAAATGCGCCCATCTTGGCCTAGAAAAGGACAAAACTTATGAAGATTTCCTCCTCAATATGTCAAATGCGCCCAAACTAGTATAGAAGAAGACAAAATATTTGATGATATAAGAATGAGAAATATGCCCAAGGCAGAGAAGGTATAAAAAATTGCTGAGTGTTGAAATTTCTTGCAGGCCCCTCAATGTGTGCCAAGCTAAAGTGAGGCATGCTGATAATTTTTTTTTTAAGCAATGTGAAATTCCCTGACCACCCCAAGAATGCGCCCATGTTGAAGAGATGCATTGGAAAATTTTCTAAAAGCAAGGGAAGAAATACGCCCAGAGGGGAAGAGTGAGGATAAATTTTGATGATGAAGTATTTTTCTAAGGTATAAATTGCAAAAATTAAAAGTACCCCTTCGTCTATAGACACATGAATTTGGCATTTTCTGAGGGGAATTTTCTTCTGGGTACTGGATATCTTTGACAAGGAATTAATTTTAAAAATTTTCACACCTCGCCAAGAATTTTAAGATGAAGATTTTTGATGGGCACCTGATTAATGGAATTTCCTAAGGAAAATTAAAATTTTACTAAGGCAAGAAGGAAAAAGTGTTAGAAATAAAATGCCTTGACTTGTGAAATTGAAGTTAGATGCCTAGAGGGTTTTGATTAAATTCCTGAGGAAAATGATCTTCCCGAGCCAAAGATGGATAAAATAAAAGTATCAATGCCTCAGCCAGTGAAACGAATTTCTTAAGGGAGCCATTGAACTTATTTTCATAAGGTGATTTTAAAATGCTAAAGTGAAGTGCACCTACACCAGTGAGGATAATTTTTGAAGTTCTAGAAGGTCAAATATTCTAGATGCCAAATGCCAAATGTTGCAGCTTCCAGAGGAGGGAAATTCAAATTCTTACAGCAGAGTAGTGGAAATTTAATAACTCAGCTAAATTAGCTTCTTCTAGAATTCGACTTGGCTATATGAGATGTGAAGTTTTGTTATTTTCTCCATTGGCTAGCAAGGTTGACTTTGATGTTCTAAGGTGAAGAAGATTGCAGTGTGAGGAAAATTGAGGGTGAAGAAATTCGAAGTTGAGCTTTGAGGAGGGATAAATTCAAAGTTGAGAAGTTGTTGAAGTAAGCTTGGGTCGAATTTCTTCTAAGTGCTGGAAGTTTTGCTGCTGTAGAGAAAATTCTCTAAGGGTTCAGAGGAATTCGAAGTTGCTGAAAGGAGGTGTTGAGGATGGCTGAAGCAGATAGAAGGGCGGCTGGCAAGGAAAATAATGTTGAATCCAGCAAGGCAAATGCATCCAGATAGGCCGTGATCAAGAAGCTGAGCAAGTCATTCCTGCCGGAGTCAAAGCTGGGCAAGTTGAGTGACACAAATTTAGGCTCTTTCAATATGGAAGCTTTCAAAAGCTGAATGATGGGAATTGGAGGCCACCGTCCATCAATCACTTCGCACAATATGGTTAGAAGCGGACTTTATGTAGTTGCTTGTTTTCCACCAGCAATTTAGTGCCCGGAGTTGATCATGGAATGTGCTAACTGCTACAATCCAGAACAAAGTACTATTATTGCACCTGATGGCAAGTTGTTTGCCAACCTCACACCTGTAGCCATTGGTGAAGCATTTGGAATTCCTGCTTACGAGAAGATGATTTACAAAACGAGAGAATGTGCTGAGAGAATGTATGCTTCTACATTTGACAGATGTGTTGATATGATAAACTCTCGTTGGATGAACAAGCCTAAGCCCACTTGCACGAAGCTGCCAAAGCAGATAATTTTAGAGGACTTAAAGCAGGAATATTGTGATTTGATTATGATGCTCAATAGAGTTGGAGGATGCCCCCAGGTGTTCATCTTTGAACCTTGGATGTTTTACTGCATCAACCTTGTGCTGGAAGGCAAGGAGCATATTGACTGGGTAGTGATGATCAGTGATAATTTGCATGAACAACTCCGGAGTTTGAGGAGAACAAAGACATTTTACATGGGCTCATACATCATCTACATGTTGGCTCGTATGACAAAGTACAGAGGAATATCATACAAGGAGCCTATTGGGTGTGGCTCTGAGCAATTTAAGATACATGAGGCTTGTCCACAGTTGCACTTGACGAGCACGTCTCACTACAAAAGGGTCAATGATGCCTTCACAATGCATATCATGAGGATGCTTCAGCAAAGGACTCATCATAGAATATCAAAAGAGGCACAAGAGATGATTGAGAGGTATGGATGTTGGTTTGTCCAATTTCTGAAGTTTACTTACATCAGGTTGCAGGGGTTTTCATCATATCCATACAGATTGCCCAAATACCCCACAAACAGAATGTTGATGTTAGAAATATCTAGGCAATTCATTGCCTATGATAAGATTCAAAAGAAGAAAAAGAAAGGAGGACTTGACTTCTCGATCATCATGGGAAATTCGGATGAAGTTTGCCCTTCACTGCAGGCAGCCAAGGAAGCTGAAAACGAGCTTCAGTTTTTCCACCTCTGTTATCACACTAGCAGACAACATTATGATCCCCACAGGAATATCAGATGGATACTGTCAAAGGAATTCAAACATAAGGCAAATATTGAAGACTTCTGGGCAAGTGCATCAGATGAGGTTGAAATAAGAAGGATGTTTTCTAGAGTACCATTGAGCATAATTAGAGAATGTGAGATTGTCCCAGTGCCAGACCAGGTAGATGAAGATATAAATGTTTTACACCCAGATTTTGAGACAGTGAGGAGTACACCGCTCCCACCTTCGGATTGGTCGGAGCCAAAAATTACAGATTTGGATACACTTTGCATACCATTCCTGACGTTCACGAGAAGTTGGGTGGAGAAGCATGTGAATAGACTTAAGAGAAGGTCAATTCCTCTTACTTACAACTTGATGGGAGATCATAGGTCGCCAACTGTTACAAAGAAGAAGCAAGTTGCCTGAGCTCCAAAGTCATGAAGGAAAGAGCTAGTCCAGCCAGAGCCTTAGAGGGTTGAGGAAGCATCGCATACACCCTTGAGGGCTCATTCTCCTAGTATACAAGAGGTTTCATTATTTCTAGATCAGAGGGAGAGATTGGATAAAGAACGGGAATTACAAGAGGAAAATCAACCACCTCGTAGGGAGTTAGTTGGTCAGAGCACCAATGTACCTAGAACAGAAAACCAGCAGGAGGTAGAGGAAGAAACGACCACGGATACTCGCTTTCAACGGGAGATTGATGCGGCGTTAGAGGATGATACTGCTACAGGGCAAGAGGCCCAGGGTTCAGGAGATACTCAGCCTATTGAGGTTGATGAGCCTGGTCAGAATAAAAGTAGAGAGGAAGTACATGAAGAAGAGGCAAGGGATGAACAACCGTTCATTATTTCTGACTTGCAACAGGTAGTGCTAGATTGGCTTAGGGATAGGATGAGGAGGAGCCCCATTGAAGAAACTAATCCAATAGTTGAGATGGAGGAATTCCTGAGTAGGATCAGTGCACCTCCAACAAAGAAGAGAGCTAGGAAGTTTTCAAAGATTTCAACAGATGAAGATGGCTCTCGCACCCTTCATGTGGCTGTACCAGGGTTTGAGTGCGATTGAGATGAGGCCATTCCAGAGAATTATGTAATCACTACCATGGAATTGGGCCGCCCCACTGGAGCACAAATAATTGAGGAGTGCGATAACTCCTACCAGGCACTCAAAGACAGGTTGCTTCAGACTGAAGGAAAATATAAGAAATTGAAGGAGTACAAGACATTGATTGGTTATGTACAACACTTGTCTCGTCCTTTTGGGCAAGAAAATCTTGAAATTGAGCTCCCAGCTGAGTTTCCCAGAGAGTCTGTTAGCGGCTTGGAGGACTTGAGGAAGATAGCACAGGAGGCGGATAAATGGGTTGCTAGTGTTCATGCTGAGACAAAAAGGTTTATGGAGGATCTTGCTCATTCTTATCAGCAGGCTTCCGACATTATGGCACGGATGGATGCAATTGATCAAGCTTGGGGCAATGCTCGCATCTATCAGAACAAGGTTGTTCAGTGTCTGGAGGCTTTGATGCATTCACCCTTGCTGAGTTTGGTCGAGGGAGGTGTGATTCAGGAAGGTGCTAGGTACGACTTTACTGGCTGGTATTCTTCAATGGTCACGGGCCAAGGTTTCTTTGATGCAGCATGGGCAGATTCAGCCAGAGTCAGAAAGGCCATGGGGAATATTATAGATGGAGTCCTGAACACGCTTGAGGCTATCTTTGCTAGGAGATTGACTTCAGAGGAGGTAACTATGAATAGTTTGAGGAGTGGATTGATGCCTTTCTTCTCTGAGGTAAAGGCTTTTGTGCAGGATGACTCTGAGAATACCTCGACTTTCTCCAGCCTAATTCATAATACCCAGGATGCCTTGACCACTTGGAGGAAGTCTTGCACTCGACATGGGGCAGATGGTAACAGTACTTGAGTTTTAGCTTGATCATATCCCAAGTATTTCAGTTCAGGAAGTTGAAGCAGTACTGGCCAGGTTCATTGATTTCGCAGCCAAGGAGAAAGAAAATGGAAACACCCTTTTGGATGATGATCTTCTGGAAGATGATGGTGGGCATTAATTTCCTATGCTATTTTGAGAGTGAGTGGAGGATCCACTGTTCATTTATTACCCCACTCCTCTTGGTGGCGGTTTTTAGGGTGAATCTTGTTTAGGGCTGAGGTGGCACAACCTAGGCCATCCAGCCGATTGCCATCTGAGCCGTCCATTGGACTGGGCCATCTATAAAAGGGGCATCCCCCCTCATTTGTAATTCATTAGATATTAGATTAGAGAGAATAGCAGAGCATAGAGAGATAGCTTAGCATAGATTGATAGCATAGTTTGGAGAAGGAAAGTTTTTCCTTAGAGAGCTTTGTAAGAAATTGTTGTGAACACTCTCATAATAAAGAGTTTTTCATTGATGATGATCTCTTCTTTTGTTGTGAGCAGCTAGCAAGATTTCTTCGTCCTTCTAATTCAAGTAGGATCCTAAAGTAGAGTAAATTTTATTTCATGCAAGTAGATAGTAATCGTGGAATGTGGTTTTCAATTTGAACAAGCTTTGTTTAGTCCATACCACTAGCAAGCTTACTGATGGTAAGTTTGCCTTGCGTGGTCAACTGGAAATTTGTGAATTTTACTTTGATTATGATTCACATGGTGGCATGCGTCGTCGTGATGGTGTCTTTATGTTGAGTTGTGATTTGAAAACTTTCGGCTACTCCTTGAAGATTGCACCAGTCCTGTGGAAGCTGTCCGAAGTGAGGCAAAGCAGAGCTCGGTTGAAGTCTGTGAGAGTTGATCACCACATCCCACTCTTAGATTAGTCCTTAGCTTTCTAATCCCTGCAGCCATTCAATTCAATACATTTCTGGTTAGTTTAGGGAAAAAAAGAAGAAGAGGGCTTTATAGACATACCTTTCGAGTCGAGTAAAGTCCCCTTTCACTTAGTTAACTGTTTGTTGCCGAACAATTATGTAAGTCCCCCTTGCGATTACCAGCAAATCACATCAAGGCAACTGAGACTATCCACTGCATAAAGGAACCTTGGAGTTGAACGCATGAACTTTCTTGCAATCTTAGCATGCAAAATACTTTGATCAAGAGAGGATAGAGTATCTGTTGGAAACTTTATTCTGTGTTGGTGCGGTCACAAAAAACACATCAACAGATCTCTCTCACATTCAATGTTTCAGATGTGACAAGTATGGTCACTATGCTCGAGATTGCATAACAAGACCATAGCAACATGCTTATACTGCAAATGTTGATGATGTGTGACCTCAAAAGGAATCCAGAGACAACTCAGGGGGATTTCTATTCATCTCTGCTCTTTCAAGAAATGTTCCAATCGACAATGACACTTGGTTGATTAATAGTGGTGCTTCACGACACAGTACAGGATATCGAGAGCATCTTTCAGACTTGGTAGAAAAAGAAACCAACTTGCAAGTGATAATTGGAGATGATGCTTGTTATTCAGTGAAAGGTGCTGGAGCCACCTCTCTTCATCTAGATTCTGGCATTCCTCTTCATTTGAGTGATGTCTTGTTTGTGCCAGGAATCAAAAGAAATCTTGTCTCAATTTCAGCATTGGAGGACAAAGGGTACCAAGTTGCATTTTCTAAAGGGAAAGTTCTTGCTTGGCCGAAGAACTCTAGCATCAAAACAATCTGTGTGATTGGTGTTCATCAAGAGAGTCTATATAGAATTTCTATTCGTCTAGTTCAAGCATTATTGCATGACTCCACTAGTTCAAGTGAGCTATGGCATAGGACTTGCTCACCTACACTTGAGGAGCTCTTCATCTATGGAAGATGGTTATTGGTTTCAGGCCTAGTCGAGCATGGCATTTTGCAGAGGATGTGCAGGTAAGAATATTAAGGGTCCTTTTCATAGTAGTGAAAGTAGATCAAAAAGGAATTTTAGATCTTGTTCATTTATAATTTATGTGGTCCAATGTTGTGGCATCCTTGAGTGGATTTTGGTACTATGTGATTTTCATTGATGACTATTCTCGAAAGACTTGGATTTACTTGAAGTCTAAGGAGTCCTAAGGAATTTTGATAGATTCAAAGAATTCAAGGCTCAAGTTGAAAACATGTGTCAGGATTAAAGGTTACGGAATCTGACCTGACTGGAGGAGGAATACATACCGGAAGTTTCCATAATTTGCATTGAGGGGATCAAGAGGAGTTACGTATTCAGGTACAACCCACCGGCAAAGGAAATGGATTTGCGAGAAAGAAAGAATAGATCCATAGTTAGAGGCAGCCAAAGGCTAGTTTCATGATCAAGATCTACAAACCTTCCTTTGGGCAGAAGCTTCCAAAACTGCAATGTATGTTCAGAATCAAAGTCCTCATCGAATATTGGAAAACATGACTCTTGAAGAAGCCTTCACAGGTGTGAAACCTGAGGTTAGTCATTTAAGAATTTTTGGTTGTCCTGTTTATATTCATGTGCCTAAGGATAAAAGATCTAAGCTAGAACCATCAGGCAAGAAAGGAATATTTGTGGGTTACAATGAGTCTTCAAAGGCCTACAGGATCTACATTCCAGGGCAGAAACAAATTGAGATGGAGTAGGGATATGGCACAGTAGCCTTCAAAAAAGATCACAAAGAGGCCTTACGAGGAGATGAGCGGTGAAGAGCGGGGAGACACCTGGGGATATGGGCATTTCTCTTGATCATACTCAAGAGATTTAGAAGAGGAGTCTCTTGAAGACTAGAAGAGTCTATTGATCCAGTTGATCCCATAGAACCTACTGATGGTCCGAGAGACATTGCTATATGTTATACCCAAACCAAATTTTTTGCTTCATTAAGGCATTTTGCTTAAAAGAGTCTAAACCTTGTAAAAATGATGTCAAAATACAGTTTTTGGGCAAGTCAAGTATGGACTTTGGTCAGTGTCATGTCAGTCATCAACAACAATTGGTCAATACTTGGAGGTCCGGAACTTTGAACGGGACTTAAAAGCGGGGATATGTCACTTGATGGAAGTGTTTCCGCGATGATTTTATACTCCTACAAGGTTAATTCAGTGGCCAGAAAAGTATTTACGAAGACAGAAACAAATGAAGATATTTTACAGAACGCAGATTTGTGCCCTTGTAGCCTAGGGGCGCCCTTCTTTTCGAAGGCTCAGATTTAGTTGCATGTGCTTGCAAATATGTTCAATCTCTTCAAAATTAGTCCAACTTTCTGACGAGCTATCAAAATAAAAGTCATCAGAAGTGTAGAACTCGGAGCCAATTGATGTCGAGGCCGAAAGTGCGGAGGTTGCATGTCCTTGAGAGGTTGGCCAGAGTTTTAGGTTTTCTATGCTCATTAGCCTAGGGAATTTGCCCTTGAATTTGACCTCGAGATGGATGAATGCCACCCAAAATTCTGTTTCTAAGAAGGTATGTTGCTTCGGTTTTAGGCTTACTTAGCGCACCCGGTTGAGAGATGATCCAGCATTTTTTTTAGTGATGCGTGGCCCGAGGGGGTTTCTCGAGCCGCGTGAAGCTAGAAGTGGGAAAATGCTTAAGAAATACACACTTGTACCTCTATAGGCCAGGAGCGCCTAGCCTTTAGGCCTGCCAGATGGGGTCTTTTTTAGTCACAGTCTTCACAAGACTTGTGCAAAATTCTCCTAGCTATCCAGCGAGTCTAGCCATCAGCCTCCGAGATTTGGCAAAAGCTCGTATGTGAAGGGTCAGTGTAGAATGTTGAAGAAATCAGACAACCAGAAAAATGGCTATGGAAAATACACATCCCCTTGAAAAAGGTGCCCTTCTTTTTGAGGTCTTAGAAGCAATTTTCTTGCTTCATCACATCTAGAGAAATCTCTTGTAAGTTGATCTAGCTACGTAGAGAGATTGACGGTGTGTGAATCGGAGTACTCCAGTTCTCGGTGTTAGGGGTCAAAGTATGGCGTCCGGATGAAAGTTACACTTTTGTCAAATTAGTGATTGCACCTTCACAGGCTAGGGGCGCCCTTGCTTTTGGGGTTCCTAATGTAGCTTTCAGATGGCTTACATACAGTTGTTGGATGCAGAATCCTTCTAGTCACGCAATGAGCCTATCATCCAATCAGTGGGGGTCATCGTTCACCGGTAGTGGCAATTCGAAGCGCTAGATGGAAAAACGGAGAAATGGCCAAGTCTAGAGACCTTACATCAATTTAATTAAAGGCGCCTAATTTTTTGAGGTGTCAAATGTTGTTTTTAGCAGTTGCAGCTCCCAGTAGACATTTCATCCTTGCTCTGACGGCTTCGCAGTGGATATCTCGGCTCAGTCACAACATCACTCAATCACCCAGAAATCAAAGCTGAACATAGGCAACTGTAACTTTGTAGTCAGCTATAAAATAGGAAGTTAGTAAAAAAGCTAATAACTCTTGCAAATGGACGCCTGAAGGGTCAAATGAGGACATTTTGGAATCAGTGGATTTTGCTGAATGCATCTGAATACTGAGACTTTTGCTAACTGATTAAAATAATATTTAATTTCAAGTTTTGCATGCAAAGCTTTAAAATGGCGATTTTCTTCAATAATTTATTACTGGCACCTTTTTAATGTTTTAATCTCAGATTCGCATGGTAAAGCTAACTAAATATTTTAATATTATTTTATTCCCGGGATTCCGAGACAGTATCAGTTCAACTGGAGGGGGTCCAATCAAAACCTTTCTTTTGTTAGTCAGGGTTTAAAGCTGAGAGTGGTGCCATTATGCAATGATTTTCTCTATTTATTCAACATGGCATCCATCATTTCATTCATCTAGCTTAGTAGAGGCAAATTTCCTTTAGAGTTGGGCGAATTTCATCAGCAGTCAAAGTTCAAAGACATCAAAAATATTCTTTTGCAGGTACAAGTCTAGATTTATTATTAGAATTCAAGGAAAAGTGGCGATTTTAGCAGAAGAAAAAGCATCAAAACCTCTATTTTCTGTCTAAATTCTTCTATTTCGCGTCTTAATTTCTTTCGCATGTTTGAAGAATTGGCGACTTTTGACAAAACAAATCATCTAGGTCGATTCAACATAGCTTCCTTAGTAAAACCCATGTGCTAGAATTTTTCAGGAAAATTTGTTCCAGAGCATCAGTTCTCGAGGCTCTAATTTTCTTAACTGAAATTCCTCTGCATGGTCGAGTAGAAGTCAAATTTTCGCAAATCTGATGTTCTGGGTTGTCTTAGAATTTTTTTCTGGACAAAACCCATATCTTAGAATTTTTCGTGAAAATTGCCCTTCAATAGGCTATTTTTAGCCTCAGTAGGCTATTTTTAGCTTTCCAGAAAAGTTAGCAGAATATAGCCGTGTTCACAGTCAATAGGTGAGTTTTTCAAAATGCAATACACTCAACTCGAATTCAAGACCAAAATGGTCTTGACTCATGACTTCATTGGGACAGTTGATACAAATCTACATAAGGTGCTTCCATAAGCAGTCTTGGATCCAGTCAAGATAAAAGATTTGATACTTCAAAACATTCAGCAATTCGGGTTGCTTGAGGCCGCTTCTATACCTATCTCAATTCATTGCATAGAGTTCGTAATGTCTTGTGTCAAGCATTACAATTCTGCTACTCGCGAGATACAGTCAATAGATGGACGGGTCATATGCAGTCTCAAACCCCTGGATGTCGAGAGATGTTTTGGTATTCCTCAACATCCAAGCAGTTTAGTCATTTCCATGGAGCATTATGAGCAAGCATTGAATGCTGATATGGACAAGTGTCAAAGTAAGATGGCAGAGAGATGGTTAAAATAGAAGAAGAACAAGTTGTTGAGCAATGTGGGTTGTGGTGAATACAAGGATGGGTATGCGATTTTGAGTACACTTCTCAATCGTGTCTCAGGTCATGTAGATGCAAACAAATTTCAGCCCTGGATGTATTATATCATTGGTCAAATCATCTCTGGGCGAGAGCATTATGATTGGGCATCCTTCATCAGTGATGTTCTTCACGAGCAAATCACTAGTTTTCTAGTTGCCCACCAGTTTCACATGTGTTCCTACCTCGTATACTTGATCGCATATCAGGGTCAGTTTAGAGGATTGAACACGGTGGGCATACTCATTGTACAGAAAGTCTACCATTACTATGACCAACTTGAGTTCATGAAGGCTGAACGACATTTCAAGCTTGTGCATGAGGCTTTCTTGACATACATAGTGAGGAATTCGGACCGGGAGTTGCATGTTCTTATCTTAGCGGTTGCTAGAGTAGCGATGGTTGATTGGGCGGACTGGTTCATTCAGTTCCCTACATACACCTACATCCGCGTCTACGGATACACCGGAAATCCAGCCATGCTTCCACGCTATCCTTCAGATAGGACAGTCTTCATGGAGTTCTTGTGGCAACTATACGATGTTCATCAACATGTGCGCCACAAGTGTAAACAAGCTGCCAACTTTCCAATGCAATTTGGAATCTATTGGTGCAGAACGACAGTTGATGCTAAAGCTGTAGGACAGGAGTTGGAGAAATACAAACTCAAGTACCTTGTCGACACCCGCACCTATGATCCTTGGGGTCATTATACATCATGCCTTGGTGGTCGCCCATACCATAAGCCTACAATGGAGGATTATTTGGTGAACTGCGAGGATGATTTTGAGGTGTGCGGACGCAGCTATAGTAGGTTCTCTCTCCCACAGATTTCTATCTTCTTGGCAGAAGATGTGGGAGGTTTGTCAGATGATGAGGGAGATACACTTCCTCAAATTTTCAGAGAGCAGGTTGATACACAACCACTGCTGACTGTTGATTGGTTAGCCAAAGAATATTCATCAGTGAAGGAGAGGTCTAGTAGAGTTTTTCAAAATAGTATACTTTACCTCGAGACCAAGAAGACCAGGAGGGT
>VDFB02052845.1:0-14620 GCA_007258455.2 Sequoia sempervirens | reverse complement strand
AACCCTTGGGGAAAAGACTTTGATGGGGAAGATCACATTAGTGTTGCAACTAGTGAAACAAGTTAATTGAGGGTGAAGAAATAACCCAATCCACTATAAACAAAGCTCTTAATGATAATAGATTCACTAAACTTCTTATAGAGGTGGTCAAACATAACCCACAACAATACTTCAAGTTAAAGAAGAAGATAAAAAAGCTACCATGGATCAAATTGATATCGTAAATGATCAAGAAGAGCCAAGCATGACGAATGATAAGGCCATAATATCCTATCAACTAGGATCATCCACTTTTATCAAATCAGGCTTTCTCATAGAGGAGAAGATTCCAGACAATAGTTTCCACATACATAATGATGGGTTTACATCTTGTTTTAATTGTAAAAAATAGTCATACCTCCATGATATTAGGGGACACTTTATCCAATACAAACATCAAAAAGTTTGAATGCACATTATTTTTGTATGCAAGTGAATTCAAACCTAAGAAATTTGTGATGGGGAATAAAAAGACAAGAACAAGGTTGTATGATCGAAAAAGAGATAGTAGAAATGTGGATGAAACTGAATCTTCTGAAGAAGAACCCATTAAATTTTGACAACCAAGGAGTATAGGTACCAGGACAAACTGAAGGTGGTCATATAAATATTTTCCTTGGTATGGAAAATCTTATAGAGATGGATGATGAATCCCTTTTTAATAGTATTTCATCTAAAGATATGTTACTTGAAAGCATAGTAAAATTACAATGCAAAAGAATATGGGATGAATATTTTGAAGAAAAGTCTATAGCTCTAAAGAGCACACCACTTGCAAAATTAATTTAGGAGGAAAAAGGTACCGACTCTATTTTGGAGCTTAGTTGATAATAAAATAAAGTCATTAGGATTAGTAAAGAAAACAATAGTTGAAAACTTGCAAGAAGCATTGAATTCTATTGAAAGCAAGAGTTGAGCTATTGATTTAAGTGTCGCATGTAGAGCATTGATGACGGTAATTTCTAGTAATAAATTATCACATAGAAGACAAGTTCAAGCAATTTTTGAATTACTAAATGTTTCTAGGAGAACTTTTCAAAGGTATATTGAAAAGAGAAATGAAATAGATGGAAAAATTGAGAAAAAATGGGTAAATATTTGTAGGGTTCCCCAAAAAGATAGAATTTTAGAAGATGTAAAGAAATAAGTGGTTGAATTTTGGACCAACCAATCTTGTGTTTCTTCTAATAGAAGGGATACTATACAAATAATAGGTGCAAATGGTAAAAAAATTTCACATCCGAAACATTTGATATATAACTCAAAGTGAGTTTTTTGAAGCATTCAAGCAAGAATTTTCAGATGTGAAGATTTGTCAAAGGATGTTTGAGAGACTATGACCAACTTTTGTATGTATAAATAAGATACATGAGACTTGTTGTTGAAATCATGTTGAATTTCATCTACACCTTCAGACATATAGAAAATCTATGGAAGTAATCAATCCACAAATAGTCATCCTTGGAAGTACAACACAATTTATGAAGTCTCTTCTATGCGAAAAATTAGAATATTTAGATGAATTGAAAGTGCAGTGTATAAAAAATATATGTAACGAATGTGGAAATTTGAAGAATCTTTTATAGGTTGACAATATTGATCATTTAATGCAAGTTATGTGGAAGAGATTTGAATATGAGAAATACTCAAGAAAGTCAGGAGTTGAGACCAGAAAAAATGTTTTCAAAGAGAGCGAGTTGTCTTATAATGAGTTTATGAACAAATTTTGCAATATCATATATCCACATATTCAACATTGTCATAGTGCTGGGAAGCTAAGAAATTTCGCGACTCAAATAATTTCTTTCCAGTGGGTTGTATTCTCTCTATTGTCGATTTCTCTGAGAACTATATATTTAGTCCTCAAACTGAGATCCAAAGTCAATATTATCATTTAGAGCAAGTTGCAATATTTGTACAAGTTTTTTATAGGCATGTCGAAGAACATATGGATGGTCTAAAAAGTAGCAAAGATGAACACATTATCATCAAAGAGGTTCAATTTTATATTAGTGATGATACAGGTCATGATAGAAGCTATGTAACCCATTTTTTTGCAATGTTTTTTGAAGACCTAAGACAACATCAAATAGATGCTTCACAACACTAGATATTGTTTGATGGATGTGCTGGTAAGTGTTGATTTTTTTTTTTTTGAAATTGTATATATTTATTTGTTTACTTAACTTGTTTAGACTTAATTAGTTGTACACATATAGTTTATTTTTACTATCTTGGTTTTAAATGAAATTGGTTGTAATGTCATAGGACAATTTAAGTTAGCAAAAGCTTTTAATTGGTTAAGCCAACAACATATTAGATGCGACAAATTTTTTGTGGAATTTCTATTAGAGTGGACATGGAAAAGGAGAGCATGATAGAGTTGGAGCATGTGTGAAGCATGCACTTCACCAACATGAACTTGTAGGTAACACCATAAGGATTTTTAGAAAAAAATATAATTATGTTTTTTGAGATCATCTTTTCCTTTCAACTATAAAACCTCTTAACTTGACACTTCACCAACATGAACTTGTAGGTAATTCCATAAGGAGTGCATATGAAATTGTTGAATAGTACAAAATTCATTTTGCTACCCATGACTCAATATACAACACATGATATTTTTGGGAAGTTAAAGGTACATAAATGAATTTGTTTTATGAATTTCAATGTGTACATGAATTGATTTTCAATTTTATACACTTTTTTAATTGGATGTTTGAAATTTACAAATATTGATCGATCAAATCTTACTAATTGTCAAAAAATTAGTGGTATTATAAGTTTGCATCAAATCATGACAGTAGGACATAGTAGGCCTCCTCTAATTCAAGTGAGAAAAATAATGTTTTTGTGTTGATTGCGTTGAGAACAATGCAAATACTCTACAATGTGAGAATATTAGAGACGAGTATGTTTCACAATGGGAAATAAAACAATTAGTGGACACATTGAATCCTTTTGAAGATAATGACATTGTAGATATCTATGATCCTCTGTATTTAGCTGATTACGAACATGTATCAGATTTAGTTGTTATAGGTAAATTTTAAATTTTTAAATTGAATTTTATTTCTTATAATTGATTTATATTCTACCTAAGTTGAGCATGGTTTACTACATGGTGTGTACAAGAGATATTTTTTTCTGTTCCTTCAAATCCTGACAATGTAGAAGGTGTAGACTACTATCTACTAAGATGTACACAACCAAAATGAAAATTGTCAAAATCAATGACAAATGGTGATGTACAAGAGTATCCTACGGGATCAATGGTTGTTGAAGGCACATACTATTAACAAAAAAAGAAAGATACAAATGGCATTATATTTATTGATTATATGCTAGGCCAAAAGGTTTTACATTATAGTCATTTAGTTATAGCAACAAGATTGAATTTAAAACTTTACCAAAAAGAGGGCATGCCAAACAAAGGTGGAGGTTGCCTATTGAAGACCATGAAAATATTTTAGAGATAATAAAGATAGAGAGGATCCAGATTATATGTACCAAGAACTTTAAGATATTTTTGTACATATATATTTTCTATGATAATATATGCATGTAACATTTGGGGATGAGTTCCTCAGTTTGTGATCTCACCGGTTCATAGCTCCGAGTCAAAAGCGTTTACCCTTTGAATAAAAATAAAATATTTGGACCTAAATTTGAAAATCTTTTTATTTTATGTTGAATTCAAATAATTTAATTCAATATTAGCCCATGGAGCTTTCTTTTTTGTGATCATATTTTCCTATAAAGCTTTCTTAAGGTCAGTTTAACCTCATTTTTTTGGATATCTTTGGTGCATAATTATAACACATAATTTTGATCTTACTTTTGATGATATAAAAAAAACCATAGTTGAGAACACTCTTCACTTAATTCCTAAAACCCTTCCCTTCCTATGTTGCATTGTGAAACCATAATGTAAAATGTTAGTCTTAGATAATTTTTAGTCAAATATAGTTAGCTATTATTAGAACTTATTAGATTATATCATGTTGGATTTTTTATGTTGTGATTAGGCTATACTTATATTTTGTAGAAACAATTGATGTTTTAACTAAGTGTAGGCACATGATATTCAATGATGATTAATATGGAGATGATTGGGTTGGGTGAACATGTATGCTTGAAATCCCCATCTCACTTAATTCAAGTTGTGAGACGAATCCTGTGTAGCCTTATGAAACCATGATTTGAATTGGTGTCATATATGGGTTCTTGTGTCATGAATAAGTCTATAAAGTGTGTATTTTATTTATGCATGAGTTATTTATATATTATTACATTTGCATTTTTTTGTCTTCAAAATTTTTTCTTAAGTGTTTTTGAAACATTTAATATTTTGTCAAACCAAAAAGAATTTTATTGATTAATGTTTTAGTGAGAATTTATTTTATAATTTAACTACTGTATGTTGAAAATATATTTTTATTATCAAATGCCTTAATAAATTAAGTATCATGCAATTTACTAAATTATTTTATTGACAATAAAATGTGAAAGGTTAAATAGACCCATTTAAAAAGGCTATGCATTAGTCATTGAAATAAAAAAGTTTTTTATTCATAAATGATGTGGAAAGTTATTAGTCATAATTTAGAAAATGACAATATCTAATTGTGGAAAATAACTATTTTGAATGTGAAAGGAGTACAAAATTTTAATTAGAGGTTAGGGATTTTTAAGACAAAAGGAAACACAAAGTCACTTTTGAAACACTTGTTCATTTTCCCTATTTCTCTCTTCCCTCTACTCCATGGTGTGAGCTATTATTTTGCAAAATTATTGTTTACAAATTTCTTGTGGATTAGGATATTTAGGTTGGATCTAAAAGAGGGTTGCCAAAGGATTGTGTGCATTACATTCAAGAAGGATAATCTTTGTTGCTGAGGGTTTTGATTTGTGAATGTATTATTCTATTTTGATTTATACAAACATGCTTAGATAGTTTTCATATTTTTCATCCTTCACCTAAGAATATTTTATGTCTTTCCATTTGTAGTATGCTAAGTTTGAATCAAGATCTATATTTTTACTTGTGAAATTTATATTTGTAAGTTTTTAGATTTGGAAAATTACAATTTATGCTAGATCTATGGATTTTTTTGGCTAAATCATTACCATTTGAAAAGAGTAATCTCCTAATTTGAGTTCTCAAAAGGGTATATTCCATTTTAGTTTTTTATTTATTTTTAACATTGAAAAATTTCCAAAATTCATTAATGATGTTTTTGGGAAGTTTGTATGGTTTTTTTTTTTAAATATCAAAATTGAGTTGTAGACCATATTAAACCTTTTTGTTTTGTAGGATGAAAAATTTCCTTATGGAAATGCATTTATCTATATTTTGGATATGAGTGTCTTTGTTTTTTACCTCAATTTATGTGTCACAATATTTTAATCACTTTGGACCTTTTGGTGTTAGGATTTAACTCTAGAGTTAGGAGTAGAGTGAACTTTTATTTCAATTCAAACTTGAAGGGTGAACTAGAGGAGCTTGAGAATGGATAAAATATAAAAATATAATTTAATGAGATCAAATAAACATAAACATAATTAAGACTCAAGAAATTATCATGATATTTTCATGATAGAATATCATCGAGACATTGTCACTTGATCTTTTTGTGATTGTTAGAATGTCATTGAGACACTATCACAATCTATTCATAATTTTTGACTTTAATTGAGGATATCTCATTATTAATGGGGGAATACTATTTAACTATATATGGATTTAAGCAATATCATTACAAAATTCTATTCCCTACATCTAGTAGCCCCATCTTTTAAGATTAGAAGGTTGTTTATATCCAATGTGTGTACATAAATATATTCACATGATTATTGGTTGTCCTTTCCATTCTAATTGTATGTTATTGATTTTTATTTTCATTTTCACTATTTGATTATTGGTGTTTATCACCATTTCAAATGTTTTAATTAGTAGTTATCATTATTTACTTTGTATGTTATTAGCAATTATCACCATTTACTTTGTGTGTTATTAGTGGCCAACACCAAATGTTACTATTGGATTCCATTATTCGATATTATTTTTTCAATGTGTATTCTATTGGATGCCTCATGTATGATATGCAATTAGTATGTTTGATTATTCAACCACTTTGTTTTGTGTGAGTGTTGTTGGACTACCTAATCAATATGCTCCTAGTACAAAGGGGTGGGCCTTATGGTCACACATTATTGGGTGATGTTGATCATTATTAGGTCCATATGGATTCTTTGATATGTTCATTGGAGGGTGTGGAATTATCTTGTTTTATCTTGTTAGTTGTATATTTGTATTTCTATTTTCTTGGAAAAGTTGTAAAGATGGATCTTGTAATCCTTGATTAGCTTCAAGAATTTCTATTTCCATAATAAGATGAACCATAATGTGAAACCATAATGTAAAATGTATATATATTGTAAAACATAATAAGATGAACTATAATGTAAAATGTATACACTATATAAAACATAATAAGATGGACCATATATAAAATGTATATAATGTGAAGATCATCATCTAAGAACCATAATGTGAGAAATCACAATATAAAATGTATAACAAATCATGTATCTGCATGTAAAATAAATCAAAGTGGAGGATGCCTAATGTGACTATGGATTGATCTCTCTCCTGATCCCTATCTGGATCCATGTCTTGATTCTCTAGATCCATGGCCCGATGCCTCTCTCAATCCTTGTCTCGATCCATGGCTTGATCCACCTCCTTGCACAAGAAAGTACATTAATTAATTTAATGTACACATGTGTAAATGTAAAGTCATCTTAAAGTTTTATAATTTCAATATTTGAATGTATCAAGTACTTTAAATATTATAAATTTACCTCAAATGTACCATGCATAGGATCATCTGCATGCTCCAAATCTCCAAAGTGTGACAAACTCTCATTTTGCTAGAAATTTAAAAATGCAATATTTCAATGAAGAGTGAGAACTACTTTAAAGTCAATTTTATTTTATATATGTATGTGAATTTTTAGAAGGAAAAAGCATTTGATCGTATGTGCAGGATCATCATGGAAAAAACAAGCCCTTAGTGGCAAAAATTTTAGAAAAAACAGAGTTAGGCAATTTGATGTAAAAATTTGAATAAATTGTCTATATTTTTTCAAAAATATGTAAGAATAGAATCGATAGAAAATTGAATTTAGTTTCTAAACTACTCGGTTTATTTTAAAAAGAAATAAATCTATTTTGGTGAAAATTTGAAATCTTGTCGTAGTAGTACTTAAATTTCAAGGAAAAAAAATAAGTAGGTGTTCTTATTCCACTAATTCTAACCATAATAAAATGATAATATTCTTTTTATAAGATTTTAGATATAAGTAGAGGACTCCATGTCCTTGGCTGTGATGTATATTTTGTAATTTTTTCCAAGTAAATAATTAATTATGAATTTTTATTACAAATTTTAAAAAATATAAGAAATCATATGTCTAAATTCACCTTAACTTGGCCAAAATTTATAAAATTCAATTTATTTATTTTCCTTTTAATCCTATATTATGCAAAGTATAGAATGTGATACATGTCACTTAGGATTCAAACAAGTGATAATTGCTTGAAAAGCAGATGTTTTCAATCAACTCTATGAATCAAGACTTTAGTTAAATTCAAATAGAAAAATGAATAATACTAATTTATTAAATCTTAAAGTAAAGTATAATTTATATTGGTGGAGCTAAGAATCTCCTTTTAAAACCCTTTGTTTCACTCACCTTTGGAAGCTAAAAGTCACAGCCACATGGGCCATCATATCATTTTACATATCGCCACTTTTACCCATCATGATCCCCATTACACCCAATTCATTTGAAAGTACCTGCGTCTCACCTTGGAGCACTCTACCAATGTCACTAATGTCATGGGAATGCAAAGTCAAATCAAGGACACCTGTATTAGGTGAGGACCAGTGCCAAAGAGAAGTGAGTTATATGTGCCATGTACATCGTGGAGTAAATCCCTGTGGACCGTGAGGTTGGTCCGGAATATGCTTGATCATCTGTGAATTCTGTCTCCCTCACACTGATTTGACTGTCTACCACAATGTCATCTAAAATGAAATGCTACAACATCTAAAGGAATCTCATACTCATCACTGATAAACTGGTATGATGATAGTAAATCAACAATGGAAACCAAAGAAACATTATGTATAGTGGCTTCACTCATCTGGGCCACATCTAACGATGATGGTAGCTTTGCACGAATGTAGGGATCATAATTGGCAGATGTAGCCTCAGTGGGAGGAAGACTAATATGTGGAAGTAATAAGTATCTGCCTACATGATCAGATGACATCTGATCAACCTGAGTAGCAATCGCGGAAATACTATAAAAAAGGTTAGATTGGGTAGGTGTTGCTACTGCACCTCATGCTACTGCTAGTTCCAAATGTTTTGGAAGAACTAAAAGGTTTGGACCAACTAATACCATCTTGTTGATGGGCGGTGGGAAATCTACATGTCTAAATTAAGGCTTTTCAGCAAACCTCCCTTTTCCCTATCAAGCATGTGAAGGAATAGATTTGTAGTCCACTGCTAACCCTAAATGAAACTCAACATATAGTTGTTTGAAAAACTAAAGTGACAACTCATCATTATGAGGCCATCTGTGATGGGTTGCCAACCATCTGGGATATATAAACAGAGCAACAAGGTCATCTATGCATCTAGTAACAACATATCCTCTAACTTTCTTTTGTCCCATATAATGAGGGAACATGCTGTGCACATTATATGTTGAAACTCAACTAGTAATAGAATCAATTTTCTCTATGCCAATAACATTGATGGCAAGGGACCTATAAAACTCCTCAATGTTGACCTCATCATAAGGATTGTAAGATCAAATCATGTGAATCATAGGATGGATCTCCTGTTGAATGCCAACTAATCTATCTCTATTAGGGAGATTAGGGGAGTTAAGTATTGTTTGTTCCAAAAATCTCAAAGCATTCTCTAATATCCTAAAGATACCATTACATAAATTAGACCTAGCCTCAGCTTGCAACTGAGATTGAGTGGAATGATGTGATCCTTGATCATTAGCCATATCTATATAAATACAAAGATCTGCAAATTCAATTAAAACAAAAAAATTACAAATATGTACTTGTTTTATTTCTCTAATTTAGTAAAATATGCAATAACCATTGTTCTAGTAAGATGCTCCATAGGAAATTATAAAAAATAGGAAATATGAGAAATGAGTGGCTTGAACATCATGAAGTAAAAATAAGAACAATTTTAAGTTCATTCAACTATCTATGAAAAAGAGGGAGAAAGGGAGAGAGTAGGATTATAAAAAATTTCCTATAAAAGAAGTGGTACTAAAATATCCTAATGAAACATTCATATGTAAAAGTAAAATTTCAGCATATAAATAAATAAATCTTGAATGCTTTAAGAATTATGGACATGAGGATTAAATTTGACTAAATTCTTAAACAAAGAATCTCATGTATTATCATTTAAAATTGTAGGGTATCTCTAAATTCCAAATAACAATCATACAAGTGTGTATAATATAGGATAAGAGTGTATGATAAAAGAGTGTATGATTAAGTATAATGCATCTATATAAGTAGGGATAAGGAGATAATCATGCATAACTTATATTTAAAGAGACATTGTATTTTAGGATACTTACAAATTACAATCAACCATAAGCAATTCTACACTATAATTATGTGTGGTGCAATTCTACTTCATGTTAGAGAAGGGGATATTCTATTATGATTGATGTCGTAAGTGTTTATCCTTTTGTCATTACACATGTATCTAGGCCTTTTTGGATGCCTCAAAGTGAATGTATAATACCATTCTTGGTGATGGCACTGTACATTCAATACAATAAATGATGAATCAAATACAAAAGAATATTAAATAACAATAAATGATCAATCAAATACTTTATTGAAATAATCTTGGAAGGCTATTAATTGGAGTTATGTGAATCGATAAGTGAAACTAGTTATAGTGGAAATTTTGGTGCCTACAATGTATTTTAGGATATGACTTAAACAACTCTATAATTTCATTTAAATGCATGATTTTATAAATATATTTAGGTGGTGCATTTAAATGAAATTATAGTCATACTTTCTTACATTAAGGTGTAAGTCATATCCTAAAATACATTGTGCTAGGCACCAAAATTTCTACTATAACTAGTTTCACTTATCCATTCACATTTAACTCCAATTAATAAGGGTAGTAATTGTAGTTATGTGAAAGGATAAGTGAAACTAGTTATATAGTAGAAATTTTGGTGCCTACAATGGGAGTTTATGATATGACTTACACTAGGGATATAAATTTCATTTAAATGCACATCTTTATGAATATATTTAAGTGATGTGAATTTCTAAATGAAATTATATCTCTTCATACTCTTACATTGTTGTCATATCCCAAAATATATTGCACTAGGCACCAAAATTTATTATAACTAGTTTCACTTATCCATTCACATAAACCTAATTACTACTCTTCAGCAGTTATTTCAATAAAGTATTTGATTGACTCACCATTGCATTTAATGCCACTGTCACCTGCCATGACTCCATTACACATTCACTCTGGTGAGGCATCCAAAAGAAGAGTTATTCCTTCCAAATTATTTTCAATAATTGCTATTTAACATCTCTACATTTGACTGGAATTCCTTGCATGCCCAATGAACTGACTCTGTTCAAGGATGACAAGGTCACATGAGTCTACAAATACATTTTGAACCCAATTTTTCCTACATTTAATACATTAAATGATCAATCAAATACAAAAGAATATTAAATAACAGTTTATTAAAATAATATGGAAGGGTAATAATTGTCCCTTTTCACCATTCTCAATGATGGTATACATTGAATACAATAAATGATCAATCAAATACTTTATTGAAATAATCTTGAAAGGGTGTATTAACTGGAGTTGTGTGAATAGATACGTGAAACTTGTTATAGTAGAAATTTTTGTGCATAACACAATGTATTTTAGGATATGGCTTACAAATGAATGTAAGAGTACATGACTATAATTTCATTTAAATGCACCACTTAAATACAATCATAAAATCATGCATTTAAATGAAATTATATCTAGTTGTAAGTCATATCCTAGAAAATACATTGTAGGCACCAAAATTTCTACTATAACTAATTTCATTTATACATGCACATAAACTCCAACTACTGCCCTTCCAAGATTATTTCATTAAAATATTTTATTGATCAATTATTGTATTGAATATACACCATCACAAAGCATGATCTATTAAAAATTATCTTAGTGTGAGGCATCGAAAAAGGCCAATTATTACCGTTCCAAATTATTTCAATAAATTGTTATTCAATATCCTTCTCTATTTGATTGGTATTTTTCATGTTCAAGTGAATTGAATACGTTCGAAGGTTGATAGGTCAAAGAGTGAGTTTACAAATTTAAATTTTGAACTTTAAAGTTTTCCTACATTGTCTGATAAATGATCAATCAAATGCAAAGAATATTAAATAACAATTTATTAAAATAATTTGGAAGGGGAGTATGGTATCACTGTCATTCTCCATGATGGTATACAATGAATACAATAAATGATCAATCAAATACTTCATTGAAATAATCTTCGAAGGGTATTAATTGAAGTTATGTGAATAGATAAGTGAAACTAGTTATAGTAGAAATTTTGTTGCCTAACACAATGTATTTTAGGATATGACTTACAACTTAATGTAAAAGTATGACTATAATTTCATTTAAATGTTTAAATGCACCACTTAAATATATTCATAAAATCATGCATTTAAATGAAATTATATCTAGTTGTAAGTCATATCCTAACATACATTGTAGGCACCAAAATTTCTACTATAACTAGTTTCACTTATCCATTTACATAACTTCAATTTAATAACTCCAAATACTAGGTACCTTAAAGTAATTGGAGTTATGTGAATGGATAAATGAAAAATAGTTATAATAAAAAAATAAAATCCTAAAACAATGTATTTTAGGATGACTTACAACTCTATAATTTCATAATGCATAAAATTATAGAATTGTAAGTCATATCTATAATTTCTACTAGTCCCACATCCTAAAATACATTGAATAGACACCAAAATTTCTACTATAACTATCTTAGAAAAGGAAAAAAAAGAGGCTTAGAAATCTTATGTTTGGTGTATGTATGGAGTGATACATAATGAAGACAATGGTATAAGAAAGAACAATGTATAAAGCACGTAGAGATCTGTATAGTTCATATTTTTAGTTTTGTGTAGTACTACTCTAAGATTTGTGTTATTCTAGTTTAGCAAGTTTTTATTTATTCTCTCTTCTTGTCAAATAATGACTCAAAAATATTATGAATGGCTATAGCCATTTTTATGTAGTAGCATGATAATAGATAGCTATTTATGTTTTTTCTTTATTTATCATTAAATTATGAAGTGGATATAAAAATATAGAGTTGCAAAGGAAAACTTTGTGCATAATTTTGTAAAGTTTATGGATGGTTCATTGGTGATGTAAAACTATTTTCAAAGTATTTCAAAACTATAATTTGGCTCTCAATTTATCTATGATTAAATGATTTTTCTCAAGATTGTGATATTTAGTTGATAGTTTTTTAGATTTCTCTCATTGCATTTATATTGTTGTAATAATTTTATTTGCAATCAATGTGTGATGTTCAAAATTCTTTAATCGATGAGTTTTTTCATAGTGTGCAATTGAGAGCATGCATGCAAATTGATTTAGTGATACATTGAGATTGGGCTTCATGCAAGGGTGGGTTGCATGGTGTGAGAAACCACTTGTTAGGTTTTGTGATGTGAGTCTACATAGTATTGAATGCATTCTAGACATAATGTTTACACATACATACTTGGTAGTTAGATTAGTTTGTTACCATGTGTTCTGGTAAGATGGTGTAGATACCATATAAGCATTCCCAAATTGGTTTGGCACTTTATTTCCATTGATTTTAGAGTTGATAAAAGGAGTAATAATGGTACCTAATTTTTATCTTTCATTTGATATGGTAGATTAGATAATGTGGGATATGTTTGTTGGTTTTTGTTGTGATGAAGGCTTGAGTAGGATGTGTGATGAGTGGAGATGTCATAGATGAGGGTCCTAGGTGTGCTCACAATGCAAGTTGTGGCATTTGATTTCAATTACAAACACATAATACCAAGGTTTTATTTTTGTAACATTCATAAATGGTTGAGTTTTTAAAGTTATTTTTATGATGCTTTGTTGACATGTATTTATTTCATTGGTTGGTAAATCATGGATGCAACCAAACAAGAGAGAGTTGAGATTTGTGTGGATTCAAAGGTGCACTTTTTGTTGTCAAGCATCACAAAGTTTTCTTGACCTATAGTTTCATTTTTTTGGCATTTCACTAGGGTGGAAGGATTCTCTTCTCCATCATGGTTCAAAAATTATCAAAAAATCTATCAAATTATATCATAAAATTATTGATAATCTTAGCTCATTCAAAGAATTGGAAGGAAAATTTGATGATTTAAACTACTAGTTTTGGAGGAAAATAAGATGTGAAGATTCTTTTCTTCCACTTATCAGGGTTGAGTCAACATTTGCGCATGATTTTATACATATACTTTGACAAACTCTAATATACTGTTTAAATAGTCTATTTCTATGTAGAAACAAAATGTTTTCTAGAAGATAATGAAAATTATAGATGGTTCTATAGTATTCACCAAGCAATACAAATCTCTTTTGTTTATGATTCTTAACTAAAATGAAATTGAATGCACAAGAATTCTTCCCTATGGTTTGTAGCAATTGTAGCAAGTTATAGTTCAGATCATATAAAACCAAGTTAACAATTTTTAAAACAGATTTGTTGTTGAGCTTTCAGCTAGAATGGGCGCACTTAAAAGTAACACTAAGTCTTTACAAATTAGTTCTGACGCTAACATGTTAGTCTTTATTGGCTACATGGGAATTGACTATCCTTTTTATGTATGCTCTAATGTATGTTATGAAACAGTCTTACTGTTCTCAAATTTAATAGGAAATAAGTTTTCTCAAATAGCTAAAAGTATACTCTCATAATCCAAATAAATACTTGTATTTGCAAGTACTCCTGTGCTTCCATCCCAATTTCCTTTTAAAAATGGAAATTAATTTATCAAATTCATTTTGACTTATAGATTAGGTCAGCTCTCTTTGATTCTAGTTCAAATTCAACAAAATGCAAGCAATAATTAGCAAGCACATTATTACCTCATCATAGCTCTTCCCCATTGAAATGGATGAAATAAAGCACCCAAATCAGAGAAAATATGGCATGGCTAGGTAAGAAAAACTTACAGTGGCCTGATCAAAATTTTGTGTAAACATAGCAAAAGATCATGACTTCTTTTACATGCAATGTGGGTTTCTTTACACATAGACAATGGAGGCTATTCTTGCAAAAACAACTTCATCCCACCACAAAGAAATGATCGGACTACAAAAAAAAGGCTCAGCCCAGGACACATGTGTTATCCTATTTATC
>VDFB02052844.1:0-15569 GCA_007258455.2 Sequoia sempervirens | reverse complement strand
ATTTATAGCACAAAAATATTACATTTTAAAATGTTTTTCAAATTAGATATTAGACATGAATTCGATATCCAAAAAAAAATAGATATCCAATTTGTAGTACTTTGGCTTGGGAATTGCTATGGATCAATGTACTGACACCCAACCCCAAAAAAAAGTCAACTCGAGATTTTCACGTTTTTTGGCCAATTCAAAACACTAATTTTTTCATGTTACCATTTTTTTTCCCATCATGATCCTGCATATACCCAGGTCTAAATCAGGTAGTTGTTATTGCTAAGGTGGATCACTTCTTTCTTCAAAGGCCATACACTTATGATTGGGTCAAGTGTTCTTTTCTCAAGAAAATTCCTATTGCCTTTTTGATAGGTTAATTATGATTTGACTAGATGGGTTATGAAGCACTTATTTCAAACAAATATCTTTATGAAAGAAGTATATTGGCATGAAATTAAATATGATTTGTATTCCAATGTAAAAACTACAAAGAATGGAAACAATTCTTTCAACACATTAACTATTATGCAGTAGTCGATTAAAATGAAAAAGCTTACTCTATATTAGTTAGGATACACAACTAAGAAAATGATCTAAAGTGACTTATTTATCCTAGAGGAACTAAGTATATAGTATACAAAGAAAACCAACAAACCCACAACTACCCCTATTTGAAGGATTTTATTTCTCCCTTCCCCTGATCTCGGGCTTAATATTGTCTAATTATTTTAAAGAGATGAAGGGTCATAACACAACTTTATTCAACCTAGTAAATAGCTTGGTTAATGAAACTTGACAAAAGCAACAAAACAATTGCTACATTTGGCATTTCATGTTGAATGAAGAGTGGTAACAATAATCTACTTATAGTTTTAAAAAACACTATTTTTATAAGAAGGATTGGCATTAGAAAGATAAGTGTTACTTATAGTTTAATTAAATACTATTATAGTTTTACCAACATATACTATTGTATGCTTGCATGGCTTCTTAGTTAATATATGGGGAGATAGAGATAGATGGGGAGAGAAAGAGATATATGGGAAGAGAAAGAGAGATGGAGATATATGGGAAGAGAAAGGAAGAGATGTGGAGATAGAGAGTCGATGGATAGGGGGATAGGGAGGGAGAGATGGTGAGAGATAGAGAGGGGGAGGGAGAGAGGGATATAGATAAAAAGAGATAGAGAGAGGAGTGAGAGGGAGATAAAAAGAGAAATAGAGTAAGAGAGTTGGAGGGAGAGATGGAGTGAATGAGAGAGAAAGGGGGGAGAGGGAGAGATAGCTCAATAGATAGAGGGGGGAAGAGGGAGTGACATATATAGTGGGAGATATAGAGATATAAAGAGTGACAGGGAGAGATATATCAATCACCCTCCCTACATCTCTATCTATTCATCCTTATCTCTTTATCTCTCTACCTCTCTCTATCTCTTTGTCTCCCTTTCTATTTGTATATTTTTCATTATCTCCTCTCTCTATATTTTCTTCCCTATATTTATCTTTGTCTCCTTACGTGTGCAATGGGTACATTGAAGAGGTCTTAAAGGAGAATTATCATATCTTTAATCAAATGGCATGCTACCTTGAGCATAAATCCCCAAGGAAACATGCCATCCTTGGATTGTTGACATGAAACAACCAATAAAAATTTAGTTTCTCTCTCTCCTATTAATATATATTACTATTATATTAAATATATATTATATTAATTATATTTTGTATTATATAAAAATATACTTATTATTAATTATTAATTATAATAATTTTATACGTATTTAATAATTTTGTTAAAGAATATAATATATAATTATAATAAGCTGAAAAATTATATTTATTATGTAAAATATAGCTAATATATACTTAACTATATTGTAGAATATTAAAACCTAGCTAACAAAATTTTCAACTTAATTAACATATTGTAAAACCTAACGAAACTAGGTTGTAGCTCATCAAATTGGAGAAGTGAAAGGTTAATACCAGCGTCGAGGAAGAGTTTGGAGTAGTGAAAACAAGGTTAATGCCAGCGCCGAGGAAGAGTTTGGAGTAGTGAAAACAAGGTCAATGCCAGCACCGAGGAAGAGTTTGGAGTAGTGAAGAAAAGGTCAATACTAGCACCGAGGAAGAGTTTGGAGTTAAAACAAGGTCAATACCAGTGCTGATGAAGAGTTTGGAGGAGTGAAAACAAGGTTGATATCAGTGCCAAGGAAGATTTTGGAGTAAAAATAAGGTCAATACCAGTACCGAGGACGAGGTTGAGGACACTCAGGGAAAATCGACGACCAAGGGGAAATGAGTACTGTAAGTTTGGAACCCCCATTCTCTTTAAACTTCAATTTTCATGCCTAGTTTCCGAAGATCTTCTCGTACATTGGCACCCCCATTCTCGTAAAATGGTATAAGATAAGAAAGAAAAAATAAAATAGCTTAGTCTTTCACATTTTTATTGACTAGCCTTAGGTCTTGGAAAAACTCCCATAATCTACGCACATCTTGGTTGAGGTCTAGGATTTCATCACACATAGCCTTCATTGCATGAGTCTGAAGCAATTGTAGACTTAGCCCATGTATATGCTAGGCTAAGGTAGATCTAATGAATTGAAATAGAGGCATACAATTATTCTTTAATACATCCACCACAAACATATGCTAGGTGTTGGTTGTTTTTATGGTAAGTAGGTTGATCTTCTAATCTACTTATGGAATTTTCAATTCTAATAAAGGGTAGCTCAAAGGACCTGGACCAACTGATGAGGATTTCAAAGACCTCGTACACTTTGGGCCTTGCAAGACCCAGGAGCGTGATACCTTAATGCGTTTACAACCTCTACACCATCATCATAAACAACATTAACAATAACAAATAATCTCATTTAATAGCTCAACATAATAGGATAATACCAAATAGAATTGGTTGTTTATCAGTAATATCAACTATTTGGAGCATGGGATAGCTACAACAACATTTCACAGTATAATATAGTCATTGATTTGCAATTTGTAGCAATCTCTAGGTAAAGGAAAACAAATACTAAACCATACAAATAAGTACAACTTATATTAGTGCCATATATCCATTGGAGGAGTCAAATTTATAAGCATCTAAGGGTTTATGACAGATTTAACACATAACATATAAGATCCTTGATAACACTGCTTTACAATCTCATCAATATTTATTCTAACCCAATAGTACTTATCAAATCCTTATACAGAACCTATCCACCTACAATTCCATTCAAGAATTTTAATTAATTCCTTGAATTAAAGCTAAAACAAGAATCATACACACCACAATAGTGAGATGAACAAAACAACCCTTGATCATTTTATTCAAAATTTAGGTATGCTTGTACAATGGAGATACATGAGTTCAAATTAATCATATCAATTCAAATGTCCATTCTATCATAAAACATCAAATCCCTATAAATTCAAAACCTACTACAAAATGACTCAAAACATAAATTGCATTTTCCCTAAAACCATCAGAATTTACAATTTGCTTTGCAACTTCATCTAGACTCGACCAAAAACATCTAACTTGCTAACCCGTACTTCTGGCCTTGAAATCCTTCTTATAGAAAAAGAAGGCGCAAAAAAGCATTGGGCCAGAAAGCACATGTGTCACCAGCCAATTGGACCGCCCTGTGATATTTCAAAAAAATGTTACAATAGTAATCTCCCCAGAGAATCTTCTTGTTCATTGTGCCCACTAAGAATGGTTGATGCAGCAACAAAAAACTTCAAGAATTCTATGCCTAGACTATCACCAAAAGACAAAACTGGAATCTGTTGTAACTGCAATAGATAAATTTTCAACCGTTAGCAGCCTACTCCTTTTCACTCTTCCTCAGTTAAATATAAATTTACCCATTTCTAGTACTCTTCATTAGTTGGCCAATCAAAATTGATCACCTCATTCACCTTGACACTATAAGGTTTGTACTTAACTGTGACCTAATTCGCTTCTCTTTCAAAAGACTCCAAGAATGAGCTGGTGCTAATGATTTTTTTCCATATAGCTCACCAACAAATCATAATCTAAGCTACCCTATTTTTGAGGGTTTTGTAGTCCAAACATGATACAAAGGGGATCTTACACTTTTTGTGATTACTGTAGCTTGTGTAAGAGGCCCAATGGATACTGTTGTAATTGTAGGATGCATGAATTGGGCATAGGATGAGAAATAAAGAAGGTATAGCTGCTGTCCTCAATAGTTTTGTGAAGAAAAGCATGTGAAATGAGAGGTTCAAGCCTAGGTTTTAGAAAAATATGTATGGGAGATCTAATTTTATGAATTTTTATCCATGTGCAGACCTAATGGGTTGTTTCTAAACACTAAATATAAATGATATACATACACACACACACACAGATATGTATGTATGTATATGTATTTTTAAATGTAAATGTAAATGAAATTACTTGATGCTCTCCTAGAACAATAAATGCTACATATCATTAAAGAAATCTATATCTATGTATATAAATGTGTATTTCTAAATGCAAGTGTCAATGTAAAGGCTTTGGTTATAGATACAACATATCCATAAATTAATGTAATTGAAATTCTAAAGTCTTCAACACATATAATATGAAATTGATCAAACTATTAAACTACATGAGAAATAAATGAAAATAGTAAATACATATGTATGTGTATTTGTAAATGTAAGTGTAAAATAAATAAGAATAATGAAAATTATAAAAGAATACAAGGAGAGGTCTCCTTCCTTCTTGGTAGTGATAACCTCCTCCACACACAACCCTTAAAAATTATGAATAGAGGAATATAATCTTTGAAGAACTCAAAGTTGATTCTCTCCTACCTGATACAATTAGTCATTTTATCCCTACAAAGATTTATAGTGATTACTAGAGGCACATAGACCAATTCTTCATAATAGAAGAATTTGATCATACTTTTTCCCAATGATGACATTATGAGAAAACATTAGGTTAAATGAATAATTCCTAGCTAAGTTTTTTAAATCATGTCCAACCGTATAAGAGAAGACCGCTGCTATGTGTACCTAGATACCATGGAGAAAGGCTCTTTGGGATATTTCATCAATCATCCTACCTTAAAACATACCAAAATTCTCCTTGCAATTAGACATAGGAAGATTTAAGGTGACTTAAAAAAAAAATATTTCCAAAGCATAAACTTATGATGACTTAACCAGGCCTAGTACACACTCCCTCCTCATTAACCACTTAGACATATGGAAATTAAATGCAAATTTTCTGCTATTTTTAGTCATGTAGGTGTCCAATAAAACACTTGGTGGTGTTTCCCTTCAAGTTTATTTACTCGAATGAAGAGAAAAATTCCTTTAATTACAATTAGAGAATACATTTGAGGCCTTGGTTGTGTAACTGGTGGACCATAGTCACATTTAACACTTGTTACAAAGTTTGGGAGTTAAAAAGTTAAGTAGATTTGATTTGTGATGGACACATTTGGATAGTAGTAACAATAACTTGCAATCTATCAAGACTTGATTACCTTATAACCTGTGAAATTCTAGTGATGAAATGATAGATTATTCATAATGTCACCTTAGGATCACATCACCATGAAAGAACTTCATCCAACATCCTTATGAGTCTAGGTACCACCAAAGAGGTATTTGTCATATTCATCTTCCTCGAGCAAGGGAAATTCAGGAAGAGAAGAGGAAAGTGAGACATGTAGTATGTCTAAAAGAGGGAGATCAACTAGAGGTTAAAAGATTAGAAGAAAATTATGTAAACACATGGAATTTTTTCTTACTAAAGGGGGGTCATGTTCTTATGATGATGAGAGCATAGGCGATGTCGAGGTGCCCTTGAGGTACAAACATCTACTGAAACAATGGGTACCCAAGGAACTTCCTCTAATAAACACTGATTTTTGTGTCAACGAGAGGATTATTGCATAGCACCATCGTCATTACATGGTTTGGGCTTATTTCTCATGGATGGCATAAAGGTTTTTTACAACAAAGTTACTGAATTGTTGGAGTATGTTGGACCCTGTTACAGTTACAAAGATTGGATGCAACTGGTTCAATATACATGAAGTATGTGTAGGTATGCATTGTCAACAAATTATATACAGCTAAAAGATAAGGATCAAAATAAAAGAGTGGCTATGTACATTGAAAGAGGGCCAAAAGCATCAAGGAATATTATAGGGTTTATAAATAGTACACGACCTGGGTCAACAAATAAGCAACCTAATTGCATATTCGAGGTGCATGAGGGAAACCGTGTATTCATATGTGTGATAAAATCAATAACTACAGGGGAGATTTGCTACTCGATTACAATTTAAATCACTTAGTTACAAACATAGTTACTATGGGGGTGGTACGTACTATGTACCATTTTACCCAACCTCCAATTAATGACTCCAATATACCATTTTATTCTTATGTTTTTTTTCATAAGTCTATTGGGTTCATTTCGATAATGTTTTTTTATATTTAATTTTTGTCACAGTGGGACATTGATCATATAGAGAAGGCTCCGGTCCATAGCACAAATTGCGATTTATCTTTAGGTGCTTCTACCTAACAGGTTTACCTCATTGTAATTGTACAAATTAGATACAAGCAAAATGTTTTATTATTATGTTGTTTTGATAAGTTTATTGGGTTAATTTCAATAATGTTTTTAATATTCTTGTTGCAGTCGACTGATTGGGGAAAGGCACCAACAATAGACGAGAGAATCCATAGGGAGGTGCAATCAATATTATGTGATGATGACATTTCTTATTCAACAAACCCTCTCGATATGATAAGGAAAACCAAAAAAAAATGCAATGAAGAAATCCTTAAGTTGTTATTCATAGTGCCTCAAATAGATGAGATAAGAGAGAGGGTTAAAATATTGACTGAGAGATCACAAAACTTGCAAGTAAGTTGTCATGAGGTATTTAATTATAACATAAGTTCATTCATGGTTTCATATTTTATACTCTTTTATGTCATGAACTAAATATGTGTTGTTTTTATAGGATTTTTTGCATCCTCATGATGCTCTTGGCCATGATAAGGGTATTGCAAGTGCTACTCGAGGAGTAGGGGTTGGTACAAGTGTCCATCTTGATATTTCTACACATTCATCACATCATCTAACCCCATCATCCATGCCTATATTTTTGTTTGAAATGTCAGCAACACATACCATGCAAGCATCCGTTAGTGCACCCTCTAGCAGCGAACACATGCCAGAACATGCATCAAGACATGTACTTGGGAATGCAGAGGCCACTAGTACTGGTGATATTTTAGCAACATTTCTTGGATCTTCCTATATTACTAGTATGGGAACATTTCTGGTCACATTTGTGGTGATAAAGGATTTCGTTCCCATAAAGATAGAGAAGGTCGCATGAACTTTAAAATGTTTTAGTTATTATTATATATAATCCAATTGAAATTTACTTATTGATCGCTCTTTTAGACTATTGATCCCATGATCATTTTGTAGGAAATGATTTTTTTATAAACATCTAAGTGATATTACATTGGAGCTCTTCGGGCCCACCATACGTACATGGTGGAATGCCCAAAATCAAGATTTAAAAGATGAGCTCATTAACAGTTTAGTTGTGCTCTTCGATGATAAAACATTCAAACCAAACCAAGGTCCTTAAGAATGTTGGTACCTATCTAAAGTATGTGAGGGACCAATATAGGTCACATTTAGAGAAGAACAAAAATTACGAGTGTCCCCCCATGATTCTGGAGAGGGAGTGGAAGGACCTAGTGTTGCATGGAAAGGAGAAGGCTGAAAACAAAAAAAGAAAGACACCATCGAGCCAAGGAAGGTATGTGATACTATCAACAATGTAATTATATACTGATTACTCTTTCATTTTTCATAATCTAACGTATTTCAAACTTTTCATAGGCTACCTGACACATCGAAGGAAACAAAGGAAAGACTAGAAAAATACATGTAATACAAACTTGGCTCTGGTGGTTACATGAAATTAGCCACATGAATTATAAGTATCAATAAATGAAATATTGTATCCAAATAACGAATTGAAAATAATTTTGGTTTTATCACACCATAGAAGCAAAATTCATCATCTTATGTAAAAATGTAGGGCTTTGAATTCAATAGAGTTCCCACAGAATATGACCTAAATATTTCCTTCTAGCAAGGCTATGGAGCCGTGGCTAAATGCCTAAGAGTCTTGAATGGGAAAACACAATCTTCCACTGCATCTGACATGCAGGTAAATAAACTCAATAAAGTTTATTTAAAATTGAATACTTGTGCAATCTATTCAATATTAATTTTCACCATAAAGTAATTGCATGCCTATTTGTTTTAAACATTCAAGCAATGATAATACTGCACATGACATTGGAATGCAGCCTGGTGAGGGTGGAGCACAACCTATAGATGAAGGTCATGGTGTGCATCCTGATACTATAGAGCATGTAGAGTGTGATCAACATGTTAAGCATGATTAGGCTAGAGAAGATCAGGAACATGATGTGGCCCTATCAGGTAAAGAGGACCACTTTAAAGTTCTTTTAAACATATTTCATTGCAATTGGTGTATTAATTAATGTAACCTTTCATGTTTCAACTTTAAAGCATGTAGAGTGTAATCAATGTGTTGAGCATGATCAGACTAGAGAAGATCAGGAACATGATATGGCCCCATCAGGTAAAGAGGACCACTCTCATGTTCTCTTAAACATATGTAATTTCAATTGGTGTATTAATTAATGTAACCTTTCATGTTTCAACTGCAGATCCGGATTTAGAGGGTGTTCAACATGTTGAGCATGAGTCTATAATAGAAGTTTAGGAACATGATGTAGACCCATCAGGTAAAGAGAACCACTCTAATATTCCTTTAATTAATAAAATACTTGTAACAATAATAATAAAACATATTAGTTTAACATTACTTTGTTATTACAGCAGACCCCCCTTGCAGCGGTGTTCACTTCATGAGCAAACGACTAGGCTTACATTAAGATTGTCATGCCCATAATTTTGTAAAAAGAACTGGACAATTTTTTTTAATTTATTTATTCATTTTTAATACTAACTAACATGACAACCACAGTATACTTATCACTTGGTTAGCCAAACCATACTAGCATTGTCAGTATTAAATCTTCGTACAAATATTAGTAACCATAACTTTAGTCTTAATAGTGTTATTGTTTAGTCTTAATCAAGTCTTTAATGATGGTAAATTGCTATTCTTTAAATCATAACTCAACACTAGTAATTTACCATCACATTAAGCAAAACATTATCATTAGTTCAATCGCTACTATTACAAATATTATTATTTGTTCACAACTTAATAGAATAGTTTTATTATTTAATCAATGCATCTTCCTAAGGTTACCATCCCTTAACCCATACTTTATTTTGAAAAGTATTATTGTTATAATTATTATTGCTATTATTAATATTTATTCTCGACTAACAATGTTGGATATATTATTAACCAACTGTATGCCATACTATGGCTACCTATCCATTAGCTAAACAATACCAACCATGATTTAACAAGTAATAATATTATCATCCTTCGTAATGATATTTCCAAAGTTATTTCTTAATATTATTTCTCACCTTGATCCCTTCATCATAAATAATATTCTTACCTAACATAAATATTAACTCTGTAAGTATTAAATGTTAGTACCAATATAATATCTACTATTATTTAAAACATTAATATTAATGTAATGTTAATAATAATATAAAATTGATATTATATAAGATTATTATTAATGAATCTACAATGTTAATAATGCCCAAACAATATTAATATTAGCATAATTAATATTGTTATTAAAATACTCATATCAATGCTAACATCAATAAAAAAAATTAGAGTAACTTCAATCACCCTCAATTAATGATATAAATTTGATAATTATGGTAATGATATTTGTAATTCTTATAATACATATCATTTCCCAGAGATAAGAGTATTATAAAAATACAATTCAACTTTGAACAATATTTTTTTTGTTTGTCGGATACTTCTCTATGCAGTCCAATTGTGAAAAATATTACTTTTGTTACATTACATTATATATATATATATTTTTTTTTTCCCTTTCCCTTTTGCTCTTTTTTTTTAATTTTTTTATTTTACCTTTGCATGTACTTAATAAAAAGATGGAACATTGAATGAAGATGCATATTTTTCTGAGAATTTTAAATAGGGCACAAACTATTATTATTACCATTATTATATGCATAGAATAATCGTTATGAATCCTAAAAGTTAAATATTGACCTAACTATTTTTATTTTATTCATTTCGTTATGAAACAGATAGCTTTGCTCCAGCTGGGTGTTGCAGCTCTAAGGGCATCTTATTTACCTGTATTATCTTCAAGGGCTGCAGTGAAAGGGTTTAAGCAATAACATAAAATTTTGTGGTCTTCCTCCTAATACAAAGTTTTTGTCTATCTGTAGAGGATTGAAGGGGAAGCTCTACAACCAGGTTGAAGAGATGAAGCAGCAGATGAAGGGGCAGTGTTCAATGAGAGGTTAGCTCCATAGTTTCCTTAGTGAACTAGATAAAGCATGGATTCCTTGCATATATTCAAACCTATTGCCTTCCTCAGATCCCAAACTAGAAGCATTTATTTTATATTTACTTGTATTTGCAGCAATAAGGAGTATGTGGAATGGAGTGGTGGGACGGTTTATACCCACCATGGCCTCTCTATTGTGTTTACAATATCTTATGGGATAGCAACATTACTGCTTCAGATTTGAATAGCTTTGCTTTCTTAATTTAAATTAGAACCCCTAGATTTGATTCTTATAATATTCACAGATTACAAGTATTTGTTGGTTTCATTTTTAAACAACATTTTAAAGCTGTATTTATTTTGTTTTTCTGCCACAAACAGCATAACAACAGTATAGATCTCTGGGGTTTGAAAAATCAAACTGTAGAAAATTTATTTGTATTTATTTATTTTTATATTGGCAGAGGGTTTTATTCATTTATGTGTATACTATATGATTTTCCAGCCAATGTCAACCAGGGATCTTTGATTTAAAATTATTAATGTTATTATTTCAAATTTATTTGAAATATCTGTTTGCTCAAAACATATATATTTACCTCTGCATTTATTTATTTGTTTATTCTTTTAAAATTTCATATTCTTGCTCATTTAATCACTTGTAGCCAAATACACAATATTATGTTTATCTGTTGCTTTCCCTCTTTTATTTAATTTAAAACTATTATTTTTATTTAATGTAGTCTGTTGTTTATATATATACACACATAGCACAATAACTGCCTCTATTTTCATTTTACAGGAAACTGTTATTTTTATTTAATCAATATTTAGTTTATTTTGTTACAGATATATTTGTTAATCAAATTACTATTTTATCAGCAGCATTTTTTTATTTAGCAACATGGTTCATTTTTATCTCTCAACAGACTGCAATAATATATTTCTATAGAGTTCTTACAAATATTTATGTAAAATATATATACATTATTTTACATATTTAGATATAAAATATAAAATGAGAATATATCAAAATGTTTTGCATATTTAAATACAAAATATAAAATGAGTATATATTGTTCATATATTATTAAAAGAATGGAACATTTAGAAAATATATATGTACATATAACAACATTGTACTATTAAATAGATTTATAGAGTCAAAAGGATATTTAAACCACTTTTGCGTATTTATAAATTATTTATCTAGATTTATAATATGGGTTTTGGAGAGCTATAAGGCAAGTCAATTTTACACGCATTATCCCTAAGCTTATACTTATTTCCTTTCTTTTATTTTCATTACGATTTTGTAGAGAAGAGACAAATATCTTTGAGAGCATTAAAATGAACATATAATAAAACTAACATTTTCATTTGTCCAATTTTAAATGGTGGCTCTCTTTCATTATATACATCTTAAATTGACATATTTATCCCGTTACACATCATTTTAAAAGAAAACTTTCTCTTGTTCCAAGTTACTAAATATTTATCTACCTTGCATAGCTAATAGATTCAAATTTTCATTCAAAGACAAATCTAAGTATTTGTAGTTCATATTCTAAATTTATCTACCTTTGTCAAACAAATTGTCTTTCATAGACCAAATAACTTTAATGCAAAATGACCTTGGATTTCCATCTTCAAAATATCAATATGGGACTTCAAAGAATAATCAATTAACACATCTTGCTCTATTCCATAGTTATTTTCTTTATTTTTTTGTAACAAGATACAAAAATACACTCATTGAGCTTACATTGTCACATTAATAACGATGCAATAAATGATTTAAATGATTCACAATCCAATGGATAAACCTTTCTCTTAATGATCTTTCATTTCACAATAAGGCACTTGTCGTCAATATTGCAACAATATATAAGAATACAATGAATAAAACACAAAATAATGAGGCTTGCTCACCACCCAACCTTAATGGCATCATGAAGCCTCATGGGCTCTAGCCATACCCCCGAGCAAGAACTAAATGACTACCAATGATCATGGTAGGAAGACTAACAAGCATAGTCTATCTATGATTTTTTTTTTATATTCATCCACCAAGCATACACTAAATTTTCATACACAAAAACTTGGTCTTTTACCTAACATGTTTCAAAATCTACAAAAAAATAACACAACAACAAATTCCCTACTTAAGCAAATTTAATAACAATGAAGAGAATAGCTTATCTCCATAATTTTGTTCCTTGATCACCTCCTTTGCATGTGAGAGCTCCTTGCTCCATTCCAACTTTCTTTCTCTTCTTTTCCCCCAAATTCTCCATCCAACAACAATCATTCTCCAAAAGGAGAAGTGGGTAACATCCATTTCCTCTTTTCCATCCAAGTATATAGGAATTCAACTTGAATTCACTTGAATGAGAGAGAGACACGTGTCACTCTCTCATTTGATCTTTCAACACACATCCCCACAAGTTCTCACACATGTGTGTGACTTTTGGGGAGATGGGGAATGTACTATGACACTCTACCCAACATCCCTTACAAGGTGGCTTCACACATGTGAAAGCCTTGATGCTCTTCCCAAGCTCATTAATGAACTTTGGGGAGTGTGGTGGGAGAGTGACAATTCACTTCTCCCAACTCCCAAGAACTCAATTTCGTCACACTTTTTCAAGTGGACTTTTGAAGGGTCATATCATGCCCTAAGGACAAATTCACATGTCCAAAGAATCCCCCTTCCATAGGTATAGGTCCTGGGAGTCTATTTTTGCACTAATATCAATAAAGTTGACCAAACAATACTCTAAAAAGACCAGGTTAAAGGCCAATTCGAAATTTTAAACCCAACTAAGGATTTCAAAATCCTAATTATGATTACACCCTTAATCACTTGACCTAATTCAATAAAGCTTAAAAACAAATGCTTACAATAAAATACCAATCATTAAAACTCTAAACATAATTAAAGCTTACACAAAACCCTAATTACCTCCTAGGTCATAGGGTCAAAATTTAAAACTTCAAAAGATAAATTTTTAACTTGGGTCTAGATAGTTCTCCCTTTTACCCTTGAAATTACTCACATGTATTTTTCCAAATACATGTTAGGTTAGAATATATTAAATACCTGTTCCAAATATCAATAAGATCAAATTCAATAGTTAGTAAATCATAATACACATATATATTCATTTTATTTTATTTTATTTTCCTATGGAAAATGGAAACTTTGAGCATGCATGAAATAATAATGAAACCCTAACCTTAGCTAAATAATTTATTTTCACTACTAAATTTACTCTTGGACACTCCTTCCTCTAATTAAATTCATCATGCAATTTGATATATATATAATTTATATAAGTTTTCCTCAAATTATCCTACCTTAGGTATACTCCTCATTAATTAGAGTTGTCCTTTAAATTTACCTTGATAGTGCTCAAGTCTAGGGATCCTTTGGAAACTTCTTCCTGATCTCCCCAAAGTCTGCTTTGTTCCTAGCTATTATCATTTTCCAAGTAACATGAAACTTATTAGCAGGATTTAAACCAATGTTAGGTACACAAAATTCTTTAGCTCATATTGATCTAAGTGTATTCTTTATATGATACTTGTTCAAGAATATAAATATTATCCTCTCACATTCATTCTTAGCAGCTTTCCCATTTTCATTTACTCAAAAGAATTTATCACAATAATCATTTAAACTAGTTCATAAGAAAATAAAAAATATTAAATATGGAATTGGGTTAAATCATCTATTTATTCACCAAACTAGCATAATTGAACTTATCAAGATGTCACATAATTTATAGACGTGGTTGGGCCTCACATCTCCCTCCCCTTAGATTGGACTTCCTCCTGGAAGTTGTTAAGGTTTGGAATCTTAATTCCCAATATGGAAACACACATAACAAATTAAATATACTAATTATCTTACCTTATTAAAGAAAGGTACAAGACATTAAATCGTCAGCTTCATATGTAGGGGCATCAGTTCCATAATCTAAACATCTAAATACTTAGAACAAAATTTCTCAATATAGAACATTTATTTGATATACTCACAATAGAACAATTTTTAGTAGTCATCGATATAGTTAACATTCTCGATCAAACAAAAAACACCAACTATATCCAAACACTTTTTCATCCTTGGATATTCTTCAAGGTTCCCTTTTGCATTATAAGCATCACTCATGATGTTAGAAACTATTTTTGTTCCAATATCAATTCATGTTTCAAGGAATACTAAATTTGCATCATTTGTTGCTATCTTTCTCACATAGTTCACATGTAGGACACATCACATTTACTTGCAATTTTCACATGTACACACAACGATAGAAAGCATGCTCTTCCCAATTGGGTGCACCTATCCTCATACAAAGGATGCTCTTCCCAAATTGGGTGTGCCTATCCTCATACAACCACACAATGGGGTTTATAAGGATGGAGATTCTCAGATACCATAGCTGCTAGGAAAGATGGTCTCGAGGCCCTTCTCTAAGGGCCCCTCCATACATTTCCTAGTAACTTCCCTTTGTTTGTTTAAGAGTGTTAACCTCCAAAGGAAGGTACAACAAGAACAATCATAGAACTAAGGGAAGAATGGATTTATGACCATCCCATTCTGGTCCCATTTGCAACCCCTTTTAACAATAATTCCCCAATGCATCTACTCCCCTATACAACCTGCCAAGGAACCTCACAGGATATGACAATTTTACATTTGTCACATTACACCAGTTTTGTCATCAGTTCACAATCAACAAGAAAACCTCAAACCAAGAAGTATAAGATCATAAACCAAAGTTGTAATAAAATTCCCATAAAAAGGGAAAAATAAATAAATTATAAATTCAAGAAATAAATTAAAATAAAGATCAAGTGTAGCTACATTGCAACATTTCAAATCTCAATTTAAAAGAAAAGAAAGAAAAATTAAACAATTCCTTGAGGCAATTGAACTATGACAAATTTTCAAATGGCCAAATAGCCTTAAGAAAGGAAGTATAAAATTCTATACTGCTGACGTGTAATAAAATAAAACATCTATAAGAA
>VDFB02052843.1:0-80684 GCA_007258455.2 Sequoia sempervirens | reverse complement strand
AGAGAGAGAGAGAGAGAGAGAGAGAGAGAGAGAATGAAAGAGGGGGAGATGGAGAGATAAATATAAAGATATAGGAAGTGATATATAGAGAGAGGTAGAGAGAGGGATACATATAAAGAGAGAGTAAGAGAGATGGAGGGAGAGATGTAGTAAACAAGAAAGATATAGAGATAATGAGATATAAATAGAGAGGAAGATGGAGAGATAGGAAGATAGAAATAAAGGGGGGGAAAAGTGAGAGATAAAGGAGGTGATATAGACAATTAATAGAGAGGGAGAGAGATAGAGAGAGGGGAGATATAGAGAGATAGTGATTGAGATAGAGATAGAGATAGGGAGGGAAAAACAATGAGTGTGTGTGTGTGAGTGAAAAAGATAGGGATATAGATAGGGAAGGAGAAACAAGGAGTGTGTGTCTAAGTGAGAGTTGTTGAGATGTATATAGAGAGGGAGAGATATATATAAATAGATAGAGATGGAGGGATATAAGGAGAGAAATAGAAAGAGGATAGAGAGGTTGAGAGATATAGAAAGAGTGATAGGGAGAGAGGGAGAGATATGGATAGAAAGAGGAAGATATATATATATATATAGTGGGAAAGATAGAGGGGAAAGAGAGAAAGAGATGTAAGGAGAGGTAAGGAGATAGAGATAGGGAGAGAGATGGAGATGGAGATTGAAATGGAGAGAGAGGAGGGAGAGGGAGAAATAGAGATAGAAATAGGGGGATACAAAGAGAGAGGGAGAGAGGGAGAGATGGAGGGATAGATATATAGATATAGGAAGTTATATAGAGAGAGTTAGAGAGAGGGAGATATATAGAGGTAGGGAGAGGTATATATGGGGTAATATTATAGAGATATGGGAAGAGAAATAGATATATCTATTTATATCTTTATCTCCCTCTCTATCTTTATATTTTTTATTATCTCTCAATCTCTCTCTTCCTCTCTCCTCTATTTCTCTCTATATTTGTTTTCCCTTCTCTCCTCTCATTTCTTCTATCTATTTCCATCTCTCTATCTTTCTCCCCTTACTATTTTTTTCTATCCCTATTTATCTCCCCTTCTTTCCCCCTTTCCCTCTTAATCTCTTGATCTCTCGACCTCTATATATATATATCTTTGTCTCCCATTTCTCTTTATCTCTTTATGAGACCATATCTATCTATGTCTCTCCTCTTCTCTTTTCATCTCTTTTTATGTCTTTCTTCCTCTCTATCTCTATCTCTTCATACTTATTCCTTTATATCTATACCTCTATTTTTGTATCTCTATCTCTATTTTTTTCTCTATGTATTTCTTTGTCTCCCTCTCTATTTCTCTATTTCTCTCTCTCTTTATTTTCTTTCTCTCTATTTTCCTCCTAAATGTGCAATGGGTACACTAAAGAGGTTTTAAAGGTGAATTATCATATCCTTAATCAAATTACCTGTAACCCTAAGCATAATTCCCTAGGGGTGTGCTATCCTTGGATTGTTGGCATGAAACGACTAATCAAAAGTTACCTTGTCTCTCTCACTCTATAAATTTTAATTTATATTTTAAGTTTAAAATTCATTTTATTATATAAATTATAACAAAAATATAAAATAGAATTATTCTACAACAAGTAAAGTTTTAATAAGATAAATAATTTTAAATTAAATTAATTCTAATATTTTTAATTATTGTTTGTAATTTCATAAAAATACATAAACAACAAAAATAAATTTCAAACTTAATCTAAATTAAAAACTAAAATAAAATAGTGGGCGACAGGGTGAGCGACTTGCCACATAGATTGTGGCAAGTCTATCATTGGGTGGATTTAACAGAGGTGGATGGTTGTTAGGTTTCGTGGCAGTTGTGGTTTAAACAAGCATGGTGTGGTCTTTTTATCGCAAGTACACTGGTGAGTTGGGAGTCTTTATGGGCCATCATGGTGCGGTACTGTTGGTGGTTGGCGAGGATTTGTTTGCTTCCCAAATCAATTGATTTGACTACCTGCATCATCTCTACGCGTGCTCATTCGCTTGAGTGATGGAAGCCTTGGCATTCAAAACTTGTCATGATATTGTCACATTGGCAGTGTATAGAGTAATAAGTCAGGCTTTTGAGGTGGTATTTTCTCATTCAAGTCTGAAGGTGGCAAGGGTGAAGCTACCATTTCCCCTGCGATTGTTGATTTTTTTGGTTGGCCACAAGGTGCAAGACGGAAATGGTAGAACACTCAAAATTTATTGTTGAGATGTTGGTGGAATCAATGGCTTGTTTTGGGGCAAATACCCCAATTTCCCTCGATTGCAAGGAATGCCAAAATTCCTTCCAAGAGGTTATAGATCAACGCCTCAAGCACATTCTGCCTAACATTGACCCATTAACGGTGATGGCAGTGAAAATGGTGCTTGATAAGGGGTATCTAGAGCACAAGGAGTTTTTAGAGAAAATTCGTAGGTGGCTTTGAGGTTTTTGGCCTCCATTCTGGATAACTGAGTGCCAAGGTGAAGGAAAAAACTTTGATGGGAAAATTGTTCAAAAAGGATCTGCTGGGTGGCATGGAGGAGGTTTTAAAGGTGTCCATCCCCAACAAAGGTGCTTTGAGGTTGTGTGACATGGACTTGGTAAAGAAACCAGGGGAGATAATCAAAATTTACCCTTTCCTTCTTAATTTAAAGGGGATGGCCTTGGTGCGACATAAAATGATAGTTGCGGTTGCGGTAAATTTTCTAAAGATCTTTTGGATGGAAGAGGTTAGTGACTTTGAATGGGTAAAGGAATTTGATGCCTTTACGAAAGCAAATGGCTTTATGTAAATGTTGGGTCCTTTGTTTCCTTCGTGCTCTAGTGTCGAGTTTGGGTGTGGTGAATGTGCTAGGTTTCCATCTCTATAATTTTTTTGGTGTGGTGGCTCTTGGTCAAGTTGGGTTTGGCACACAGTCGAGTCTCTACAAAATGATCGCTCCTAGTACAGTAATGTTGGCATGCCAAGGGGAGCATTTTGCCAGTAGTCTGGTATGAATAGTCTCTGCGGTGTTTGAACGTTGGGTCGGCGTGGATAGATGCCTTTTTGACTTACATTTTAGGAATTTGTTTCGGTCTAGTGGTCCTGTGGATGTCAAGGTCCGAGTGTAGTTTGCCTTGGTGGAAATTTTGGCTTGGAATCCAATCTCATGTCTTGCATAGTAGACACTTGTAGATTTTATAGTATATTAATATAGTCTCTCTTACGTAGCAAAAAAAAACTAAAATAAAATAAATTAAATGGAAAGTCAAAATATATCAAAATCCAAATATTAATAAACATAATAATTTTAAAAAATTAATAACAAATAATAAACTTATTAAGTTAATAAATGATTAAATAAAAAAAAACTATTTTTTTAATTTATTAAAATTGAAATATAAAATATATACCTAAAAAATATAATTAATATATTTAAAATAATATTAAAATTAAATCAATATTAATAAATAAAAAATATTAGAAACTAAAACTATATGTCAAATAAAACATTCAAAATACAAAAAATAATTTATAATAAAATTGTTAAAAGTAAAGTTATAACTTTTATATTAAAAATTAAAAGTAATCAAAAATAAAAATAAAATGAAACCTATTGAAAAATTAAAAAACTAAATTTTAAAATTAAAAATATTAAATATTTAGCTTTAAAAATTCTAAAAATTATTTCTCTTGAACATAATTGGTAAGAAGTTTGGGGTGTTATTGACTAATTTGTAAGGAAAGGAAGGTAAACCATTTTTTAATGTTTTTTTAAGAATATATTTTATTTTTTGCTTTATAAAGTCATTTCATTAAATCTTTCTGAAATAAGTAAATGTTACTTATTTTTACATTTTATTAAGATTATTTTTTATATATGTAATTGTTATTTTTTTATTAAAAAAATTCTCACAAAAATCAATTAACTATTTTATAGAAATTTGGATTCACACTATTAAAACAATAAAATAAAACTTAAACTAGCAATGGCACATTTTGTGTGCAATGGGTATGCCAAATATTTTTATGAGAATTTTAAAGTTGAGTAGTTTGTTTTGTAGAAATTTGAAAATGTGTCATAAGTAGGAAAAAAATCACATTGTTATAATTAAGGTTTTTCCATAAGTTAGTTTATGTGTGGAAGGTTAAATTTGTAAAAGATGTATAACTTCATAAAATGCAAATCGATGATTGTGTAGGCAAATTGGTTAAAACTAAACAATGTGTCATAGGTTAGATTAGAGTTAGATGCTTGATTTTGGAAAAAACTCATTATAAATTAATGAAGAGCATATGATTAAATAATGATAGTGTACTTCAATTCATTTGATATAAAAATGTAAATGTTTGTAGACATACATTTTGGATATATATACAATGATGTAAATATAGTTTATTGTTTAAACACAATACTATAGATATAAATTACTTTTTTTTGCAATATTGTCACATGATTACTTCAAACTCCAGTGTATCTGTATTGAACAATATACATGTTTATTATTTGAAAGACAACAAGTTAAAATCAATATGTTGAAGTTGTAAATTACATTAAACTCATTCTCACCTTTGGTAGAGTTGATTTGTAGATGTCCAACAATGGGAAACATAGTGTAAGTGAGTCATAAATGGAGCCTGTAATAAAGCAAATATGAGGAACATGTGGTCAGATGCAGCTAACTTATGATTCCATTCCTTTGTGAGTAAAGTTTGAAGAAGCGAAAAAAGAAGGGTTAATGTAGGTCTAACAAGTAAAAGATATGTGCTTAGCTCACCATGATGAGCAACATCGTGATTACAAAGAATGACCTAGAGCACACATTCAAGAAGATTGGAAAATATGGACTACAATATGGAGTTGTAGCTAGATTATACACTGGATTGGAGTGTGGTCTAGAAAGGGTTCGTGACAGGTGGGATTGGAAGAATGCTTTAATAAGTGGCACTTTTATCAGAGCAGTCTTTCCGCTTGCTGACAATGGCAACATGGACAAGATGGTAAGGAACACCATTACAACGGGCACCGTAGCCTTTGCTTTAGAGTTTATAAGGAGGGGATTGAGAGTACTGAGCTGTTTGTATGTATTTTTTCATCTACTATTTATGTAGTTCTTGGATTAGAGGGAAATGAAGTAGTTCAATTGGATTGAAAAGGAGCCTTATAATAGCTATCAAAAGTTTTCATGAGTACATCTTACCAGGAAAAGAGAAAGGAAAATGTGGATGTAGCACCTTTGTGTAGAATGTAAATGCAAAACTAGAAAACTAATTTCCACTTGAAGTTTGGCTATGTTAGATGTTGCATGTATGTTGTCCCTTTGGATCTGAATATGAATGTTTTAGTCACTAATGTAGATGTGACTCTTGAAGCATTTTCTAACTAAAATGAACTTTCAAAACTTATGGTAGTAGTAATTGGAGATGTAGAGCTACATGCAGATGAAGGCATTGAGGGTCTTCAGTGTATGGTTGCAGTTTGTATTATCCCTCAACACCCAATATTTGGTGAACCCTAATCATATGAGCAGAGTGCACATAATACTTGTGCAATTCCTCACCAAAAGCCATCCTCACAAAGGGTAGAGACAGTGGAATGAAAAAGAAAATGCAGATTGGAGAACATAATCATTTCATTTCAATTGAACTAATTCAACAGTATTCTTGCACTCCTAAGTGAGGCTCTATTAGTGATTGAAGACAGTTAGCTTTCAACTTCTTAGCCATTTTCTATGTGATTTTGTAGACCCTATAGAACATGCCAACTACAAAGCATAGAGATTTTTAGTTTGTTTCTTTTCAACTCATGATGCAACCATGGGACATATAAATGGTTTGAATAATTGTGAGCTTGAAGAATTGGACAAAAGAATCAAGGTGTGAGACTATCATGATAAAAAGATCAAGTTGAAAGGCAGTACTTATTCCACAACGGTAATACTAATGATCAACATTCTACATTACTATATAAATACTTTGGATTGCTATTACAAAAGGTTTACAATAGGGCATGTGTTAGTGAGAAGTTAGATTAGGAAGATAAAGAGTAGGTAGCAGGAATGAAAATAGAGATTACAAAATTTATAAAAAAATATTATAAACATATATATTTTAAGTTGGATTGAAGGCCATAATAAAATGGAGACATATCACATCGACAAACATAGAAGACATGTGTGAAGTTAGAGAATTTTCCTTTGGATATGAGGACAATAGGGTATTTTGTAGATTCAAGACATGTACTAAATGATCTAGAGGGGGAGGAAAAATAGTGAGAAGTTGGCCATTGCATTTAGCTTATTTAACACCCAACCTAGAACAACTATTAGAGCCGTGAAGAGCCTTCAAGCATGTGTTGATTTCCTCATTGCAACCAAGATTATCTCAACAATTGATGCAAGACAAATTATTGTGAGAGATGCAATTTGGTTCCATAATTTCAAACAAGGGGAATGTTCTCTTGGAGATTATTCATTATGCTAAATGAAGCAACTTGTAAAACTAGGTTTGCACTATATTAAGGTGTACTGTGCCATACCTGCAGTGATGAAGAAGGGACCTAGCTTTATTTACAGTTTCTAAAAAAGTGTTTTTTCTAAAGTGCAAAATTTAGAGAATTAGACGTTGTTATTGACATCATAAAATCATATGCACAATATGCGATATGTCATTACCTATATATACTAATGGAGTGTTTGTTAAATACTTGTTTTAGGACACCTCCATTTTATCATGACTTAGACCTATTTTCAAGAAGGAAAATCAGGAGGGGGTGGAGAATGGGAAAAATAAAAAAAGAGAGGAATCCCTAATGGAATAGAAAGATGCTTGGCCAACATGAAATGTGAGAGAAGGGCTTCAAATTAATCCATGCAAAATGGAAGAATTGTCTTGGGAAATGAAGACATCAGAGTATTTTCCAGATTCAAGACATGCATTGAATGATGTGAAAGAGGAGGAACAAGAAATTTTCCTCGTCTACTATAGTGAGAAGTTGGCAATTGCATTTGGATTATTAAACAAATCCCTAGATCAACTTTTAGAATTATCGAGAACCTTGTAAGTACATGTGTTGACTACCAAAATGCAACTTAGTATATCTCCAAGATTAAAAGACAAATTATAGGGATAGATGCCAACCGGTTCCATCATTTTAAACATGGAGAATGGTCTTCTATAAATTTTTGATGATTCTAACTTGCTAAGTGAAGAAATCTGTAAAAATAGGTATGCACTATATTAGAATGCTCTATGCTAGACCTGCAGTTGCTTGGGCAGGCCTATAATTAAGTTGTTTTTTTAGTTGAACTTGGAACATTGCAGTTAATCTTGTTATTCCTGCTAATTCTTTCTTTGTCAACACGAGGCTAAACTCTTAAAATTCAAATAAAAAATAAAAGCTATATTTTGATCTTCTCATGTAGAAACAACTCCCAACTTTAAATATTTCTATGTTTGGTTGTTGTTTTGCTTAAAACATTATATAAAAAAATATATCTCTACTATTATATCTGCCTTCTTTTGGATAAATGTTTCCTGTCTCGAGACTGAAGATGACTTGTTATAAGTAGCCACCCCTCACAAGTTCTTATTGTAGCCACTGAATTACCATATAAATTTCTAAATGTTTCCTATCGTAGGATCATAGATGATCTATTCTAAACCCCCACCGATCACAAATTCTTACTTTAGCCATTGAGTTACCATATAAATTACTAAATGTTTCATATCTTAGGATTGTAGGTGCTTTGTTGTAAACCCCCTCCCATCACAAATTCTTACTTTAGCAATTGAATTACCGTATAAATTTCTATTGTCCCACATATAATTGGAAATTTGTCTTATGATTTAATGATTTGATGCTTATTCATAAGTTTGAGTGCTGTATTATTTGTAACAAGTTCTAATTGTTTGATTTTCTTGTATCCCTCAGGCAACCTAATCTCACATGGGGGAATGACTAATTTAAATATTTCAATAATCTAACAATCTAACAATCATGGCTTCAATAAGACATCGAAAGGGAAGAAGGGACCATTATCGATAGCTAAGAGAAATGAAATCTACAACTAGATGAGGTCAATCAACTATCTCCTCCTACCCACCCAATTCAAAGACACTCAATCTCAATAATTTATACTAGGATAAACCCTCACATCAGATAACCCCATGCCTTTAACAACTTAAAGATATATATTATAAGTAATATAAAAAGATTATCAAAATATATAATATATAAGATTATCTAAGGGATTTTAATCCAAGGATAAGATATTCTAAATTATTACTATGGAAACAACTAAAACTATTTTGAAACCATAATTTTTTACTACAGTAAAAAAAGAGCCATATTGGAAATAGATTCCCAACATTAGTATCTAATATAAAAATAAAAAAAATTAACAAACATGGAGAGTAACTCCAAATAAATAAAAAATTAAGGACCAACCTTAACCCAAACAACATCAACAATTGCGGTTATATGTAAAGGGGAGTTAGTAGGGTATATGTTCATGGATTATTATAGCCTTCCAATGAAACCAATTTCACTCAATATCTAATCTTTTTGATTGCGATCAAAGGTTTATTCAAATGCCAGCTAAGAGCTTTGTTCTAGATGGAGGTTAAGTAAACATTAAACTACTAAAGCATGGGAGGGTGACTACAAGAAGAGATTCTTATCTTATTTTTTTGGTGGAAATACATTGAAACATTAAACAATACTATTTAAATGACAAAAATATAGGAAATTGCCACCAAAAGTAATACACCTGTGAAAGCGTTGCAAGGCTCGAAACAATAGGCAAAAAACTAACTAATAATAACTAATAATAACCAATAATAGCCATTATTTTTTTATTTACGCCGAAGTTTACGCCGAAGGCGTATCTACTATGAAATGAAGCAACCTAAAATATTAAATCGACGACTGAATACTTCCGGGAGACGATCAAACTTATCTTGGACGTTAATTTTTTTCCACCGCTTTTTATCTTGTTTACCCCTGAAGTCAGTCAACTGGATTTTGAGATCAACTGCGTAGAGTTCTGCATAGACGTGCAAGACGATGTAATGCATGGCAACGTCACACGTATTTATCTGCAAGACTTTTCAACAGACAACAGCGATTGAATCTGCGCACTCCATTGATTGGAAATTTTAGTTTCCCGAGGCGGCCACATAACTCGTTTATCATATTCATTGCTCAGCTCATAAATATTCCTTCCCGATTTCCACCTTTATAAAGAGCTACGCGCAACACAGCATTCAATAAGGAAAGCGGCCCGTTTCTTCTATTGCTTTTTAAGAGAATTTGTCACGCAATTTTATAAAGAAAATGGGCATTTCAGTTTTAGATTTGAAAAACATAGACGAAGAGATAGAGAGGTGATTACGGCCGAAATAACAAAGGCCTGTGAGAATACTAGTTCCTTTCAGTTGAACACAATTGAACATATTTTTTGTTTTGATCATTTTGCTACCTTTGATTCATATAGCAGAAAGAAAGATGAAGTGATTTCATTATGTGTTTGCAGTTTTTGAACTATGGCATAGAGTATGAACTTGTGGACCGTGTAAAGAAAGTTTGCTTGGAGTACTATAAGCTTAACAGAGAGCAAAGTGACTCTTTGCCTGTAAGGTTTTTAGAGCAAGCAACGTGACTAAACTACTGAACGAATTACATCCTCACCAGCGGGAAGATGCAGTAAATTCTTTGGCATACGAGGCAAACTGCCCTAGTAGACATGCATGCAAAAAGTGTAAGCATTAACAAGGCACGTGAACTGTTTGACAGAATGCCTGTAAAAAATGTTATCTCATGGACTGCAAAGATTGCATAATATATACAAAGTGGATTTGTTGAAAAGGCTTTAGAAAATTTCAAGCAAATGAAATTGGTAGGTGTAAAGCCTAATTCCACAACCTTCTCCAATTTCCTCCCTGCCTGTGCAAAAATGGGAGCTTTGGAACAGGGTATGGACATCAAAGCATCGTGGAAGGAGGATTTTTGCAGATATTATAGTTCGAAATGGTTTGGTACACATGCATGCAAAATGTGGAAGCATAGAAAAGGCACGTGAACTGTTTGACATAATGCCTAATGAGAGGTTATGTCACGGAATGCAATGATCACAGGATATGCACCAAATGGATTTTTTTTAAAAGCTTTAGAAACTTTCAGGCAAATGCAATTGGCAGGTGTAAAGCCAGACTCCATAACTTTTGCGAGCATTCTCCCTGCCTGTGCCAAAATAGGAGAATTGGAACAGGGTATGGACATCCATCAAAAGCATAAAGAATAGAGGAATTTTATCAGATGTTGCAGTTGCAACTACCCTGGTGGACATGTATGCAAAATGTGGAAGCATAAAAAAGCAAGTGAAATGTTTGAGATGTCAATCTCATGGAATGCAATGACTGCAGGATATGCACAACATGGATTTTGCAAGATGCTCTCAAAATCATTGATTTAATGAAGCACTCTAGAACATATCCTGATTTTATAAGCTTTGCTTGTGTTCTATATGTATGCAGCCATACAGGTTTAGTGGATGAGGACTGTACATACTTCAATCACATGAGTAACTCTTATGCATTACATCTGCAGTTGATCATTATGTTTGCATGGTTGACCTTCTTGCCCGGGTTGACTATCTTTAAGACACTCTACACTTTATCATAAGATGCCAGTTAAACCTATAGTGGTTGTGTGGATGTGTTTTTTGGGTGCTTGTAGATCGCATATGAATATAGACTTAGGAGTATTTACAACAACAATGCTTTTTGATTTTTGATTTGGATCCTAAAAATGTTGCAACATATGTTCTTTTCTCAAACATCTATGCAAAAGTGGACAAGTGGGGTGAGGTTCAAATGGTAAGGAAATTGATGAAAGATCGAGGAATTAAAAAAATTCTCGGTTTAGTTGGATTGAAGGCCATAAAATGGTACATGTTTTTCATGTAGGAGACATATTATATCCACAAACATAGGAGATCTATGCAAAGTTGGAGAAATTGGAATTGGGAGATGAAGGGTAGGGTATTCTCTAGATTCAAGGCATTTACTTAATGTTGTGGAAGAGGGGGGAAAAAAATTATTTCTCTGCCACACTGCAACTAAATTTATCTCCAAGATAGTTGCAAAAGAAATTATTGTGAGAGATGCAAACCATTTGCATCATTTTAAACAGGGACAATGTTCTTGTGGAGATTATTGGTGATGTACAATGAAACGATCTAAAAAATGGGCTTACACTATAATAATGTACATAGTGTCAAACCTTCAATAATAAAAAAAGGGACAAGGTTTTATTTTTTCAGTTTCTAGAACTTTTATTTTGAGTATTTGGGAATCTAGACCATTTTTTTGGCTTCATAAAAGTAGATGCATAAATTACAATGGATATCATTGCTTATATACAAACCTATTTTATGATAATATGCATGTTTCATTAAATTGTTTTCACCAAACATGCATATGTATGAAATGAAAAGGTGGAGGAGGTGAAGGGGGGTGGGAAGAAAACAAAAGGTGAGGAATGCTTATAACAAATGGAAAAATGCTTGACTAGCAAGAAATGAGAGAGGGGTCTTACAATTACACTTGTCATTTTGTAAAGAATTTTTGTTTAGATTAGTTGTATTATCTCTTTCCAATGTTAGGTCAACCATTTGTGATTAATTGCATATTCCAAAATATACATTACAGCTTCAAGGTATATAATTTTATAGAAGTGCATGTAGATTTTGTCTCATGTATAATTAGATATTTCTAATGTTACTTTCTTTGTCTAGTAAGATAGCTAATAGATTTGTGAATTTGTAAATATTTTTTAATCTAATTTGATTTCAATCTATCTGGTTTTAGTTAGAAATAAACTCTTATAATTTATATATGAAGAAGTAAAACAAATAACAATCGTGTTTATGTTGTAAATGGCACATACACATGTCATTTGAGAAACTCACACAATGAGGTTTGATTGATTGTTGTTAGAGAGAAAAGAATAACATTTGTATATTTACAAATAAAATCACAATTTATATTACATTATAGTTGCATATTCATATCTCCCTATCTCTCCCTCCCTTATATACACACACTCTTTGTTTCTCCCTCCCTATCTCTATCTCTATCTCTATCTCTATCTCTATCTCTATCTCTCTATCTTCCCCCTCTCTATATCTCTCTCTCTATTATAGTTTGTCTTTGTCACCTTTCTCTCTCTCTTTCCCCTTCTATCTCTATCTCCCTATCTCTCCCTCACCCTCTATATTTGTATCTCATCATCTCTACCTCTCTCTCTTATTCACTCCATATCTCCTAATATGTACCTTTATCTCTCTATTTCTCTCTCTATCTCCCTCTTGCTCCTATCTCTATCTTTTTCTATCCATATTTTTCTACCTATATCTCCCTATGCCTCACTATCTCTTTATATCTCCCTCTATCTATATCACTCCTTCCCTCTCATACCTCTTTGTATATCTTTCTATCCATATCATTCTCTACCTCTATCTCCCTATCTCTTTATCTCTCTCCTTATCTCTCTATCTCTTTCCTTGTCCCTCTATATCTCTTTATATCACACTTTATCTTTATCTCCCCCTCTCTAGCCCCTTCTCTCTCTCCCTATACCTATCTCTCTCCCTCTCTCCCCCCTCCTCTCTCTCTCATTGATCTACCTATCTCTCTCCCTCTTCTCTCTCTCTCTCCCTCCTCTACCTATATCTCTCCCTCTCTTAATTTTACATCTCTTATTTTTCTCCCATCTCTCTCTCTCTCTCTATAAATGTATCTTTGTGTATCCCTATCTATTTCCCTCTCTCCTTATTTCTATTTTTGTTTAATTTTCTTTATATATCTCTTTGTCTCTTCTATCACTCTTTGTTTCTTTATCTCTTTCCCCCTCTCTCCTACTTTTCTTTATAAAATGCAACATTTATAGTAAAGAGACATCTTTTCTTCAAAAGAACAATTCAAATATACTTTCATGGCCACTGCTTTCCTAAGAGTTGCTTTGATATAAGTAATTTTTAATCTTGATAGATAATAAATCTTTCAATACATATGTGTCAAGAAACTAATGAACTAGAATTTAGCATACTAAATATCATCAACAATTCATCTCATTACAAAAGAAGGGCCCATTTCTACCATCACAAAACTATATTGGTATCAAGTTAAAATGTACAAGGCAACATAGCTTACAACTCAAAATTATTTGGGAAAATTAATTCTATGTTATATATTATCCATCATACCTACATATCACCCTACACTAAGGTCCTTATCAACGCATCGACTAGAAAGAACTTCACCTTTTACTTTTTGGGTAAGAAGTAATGAAGCTTTATAACATGCAACCTACACTACTTGGAGATAAATCACATAGTCTAGATTATCAACTTGAATCTAATGGGTGGCACTTGGAGCCTAAACTCAAAGTGATCAAATTATGTGGGAAAATTTTGTTTGGTAGAACTCCCTAAATATGTGTTGTCATTGATTTCTACAATCATAGAATATCCACAAAATGGATCTATTAAAAAGTCCTTGGAAACTTTCTAGAAAATGCAAGACATGTACAAATTCAATATCAAATACCTTTGCCTACCTTCTCCTTAATTGTGTGAAAATAGGACCTCTATAGTAGGTTGTGTCATCTACCACAACATAATAAACTTAGATGATTTTTTTAGACTTTATAAATGCTATTTTAAATATTAATCTCACTCCTATCAATTTCTATTTCCCTTTTTATCTCTCTCATCGCTCTCCCTCTACCTCTTGGTCTCTCTTTCTGCATATATAGTTACATATTCATGGTATTACAAAATTGTATATACATGATAATATTTATAATTTGATATTGATGAAACCCAAGTTTGTAGATGGTTAGGAGAGAGAAATAGGGCATTTCACCTCCATTCATTTTTGTTCACCATTTTCTTCCTTCGTTTTTCCTCCAAACTCTATCTATTTTTTCTCCTTAGCATCATTTTTCTATCCATCTCTCCATATCTCCCTCCCTTATATACACACACTCACTTTGTTTCTCCCTCACTATCTCTATCTTTATCTCTATCTCTATCTGTCTATCTTTCCCCCTCTCTATCTCTCTCCCTCTCTCTCTATTACTTGTCTTTGTCACCTTTCTCTCTCTCTTGCCCTCTCTATCTCTATCTCCCTAGCTCTCCCTCCCCTCTATAGTTTTATCTCATTATCTCTACCTCTCTCTCTCTTATTAACTCCATCTCTCTTGATATGTATCTCTCTCTTTCTCTCTCTATCTCCCTCTCGCTCCTCTCTCTATTATTTTCTATCCATATTTTTCTACCTCTATCTCCCTATCTCTTTATCTCTCTCCCTATCCCTCACTATCTCTCACTATCTCCCTCTATCTATATCATTCCTTCCCTCTCACTCTTCTTTGTATCTCTTTATATCCTTATTTTTATCTACCTTTATCTCCCTATCTCTTTATCTCTCTCCCTATCTCTCTATCTTTTCCCTTATCCCTCTATGTCTCTTTATATCACCCTTTATCTTTATCTCTCCCTCTCTTTCCCTCTCCCTCTCCCTCTCTATATATTGAACTATCTCTCCCTCTATTCCCCCTTCTCTCTCCCTCTACCTATCTCTCTCCCTCTCTCCCCCTCTTCTCTCTCTCCTTGATCTACTTATCTCTCTTCCCCATTCTCTCTCTCCCTCCTCTTCTGTCTCTCTCCCTCCTCTACCTATATTTCTCCCTCTCTTAATTTTATATCTCTTATTTTTCTCCCATTTCCTATTTCTCTCTATTCCTCTCTCTATAAATGTATCTTTGTGTCTCCTTGTCTATTTCCCCCTCTCATTATAATTTATATTTTTGTTTACTTTTCTTTATATATCTCTTTGTCTCTTCTATCACTCTTTTTCTCTCTCTCTTTCCCCCTCTCTCCTACTTTTCTCTATGAAATGCAACATTTGTAGTAAAGAGACATCTTTTCTTCACAAAGAACAAGTTGGATTTACTTTAATGGCCACTACTATCCTAAGAGTTGCTTTGATATAAGTAGTTTCTAATCTTAATAGATAATAAAATTTTCAATACATATGCATCAAGAAACTAGTGAACTAGAATAATTTGGCATACTAAAAATCATCATTTCATCTCATTATAGAAGAAGGGCACATTTCCACCATCACAAAATTGTATTAGTACTATCAAGTTAAAATGCACAAGACAACATAGCTTACCACTCAAAATTATTTGGGAAAATTAATTCTATGTTATATGGTATGGACATTATACCTACATATCACCCTAGACTAAGGTCCTTATCAATGCCTCGACTAGAAAGAACTCCACCCATCATTTTTTGGGTAAGAAGTAATTATGCTTTATAACATGCAACCTACACTACTTGGAGACAAATGACATAGTCTATATTGTCAACTTGAATCTAATGGGTGGTATTTGGAGCCTAAAACTCAAAGTGATCAAATTATGTGGGAAAAAATTGTTTAGTAGAATTCCCTAAAAATGCATTGTCATGACTTTCTACGATCATAGAATATGCACAAAATTGATTTGTTAAAATATCCTTGGAGACTTCTAGAAATTGCGATAGACATACAAATTCAATCTCAAAGACCTTTTCCTACCTTCTCCTTCATTGTCTGAAAATAGTACCTCTATAGTAGGTTATGGCATCTATCACGACATAATGAAATATGCTTTTTTTAGATGTTATAGATGCAATTTTAACTATTAATCTTGCTTCTCTCAATATCTATTTCCCTTTTTAGATAGCTCTTATCTCTCTCCCTCTATCTCCTGGTCTCTCTATCTCTCTCTCTTTGTAAGTGTGTCTCTCTCTATCTCCCTCTTCCCTCTTTGTGTATCCTTCTTTCTCAAGTCCTCTCTCTTTATTTTTTATGTCTCGCTTTATTTTTTTCTCTATCTTCTTACCCCTCGCTCTCTATCTCGCTCTTCCCCCTCTATCTCTCCCTCCTTCTATCCCTATCTCTCCCTCTCTCTATTGTAAACTTAACATGAGACTATTGGTAATGGAGCGTGATTATTTTCCTCTTTCAAAGGTTTTGTTTTTGTCATGTTCAGATCCCTATTAGAGGGTGCATAGTTGATTTGGAGCTATCACTTCTCCATTAAGACCTTTGTTACACAAACAACATCGTTTGCTAAATGATCTACCAATTTACTTCATGTATTGCAAAACGTATGTAAAAAGAGGCCAATTTTTCCCTATTGACCTTCCACACCTCTTCGGCGTACCCATTGCACACCAAGGTGCAATTGCTAGTTTACATCTAATAAAACATATATTTTTATTTTTAGACTACAAGAATTTGTCTATTTGATTAGACTTTTTTTCTTTTTCAATTTTAAAAAGTATAATGCTTTTTTACAATTTAATTACACTTAAAAAAAAAATCAAAAAATCCTAACAATAGTTGCTAAGTAAAATTAGCTAAGCCCCGCATAAGACCACCCTCTAAATCTAGATCATTTATTTATTATTGCCTTAATTAAAGCGAGGTAAATCTAGATCATTTATTTATTATTGCCTTAATTAAAGCCAGGTTCTCTAATTCCCCTCGAGAACTGTAGATTTAAAATGACAACGGATACATTATCTTCTTACCTTTAGAATTCAAACAGGTGGTTATCTTAGGCCGGCAATTGAAGCCACGTGGAAGCGCAATGCTTTCCACGCTCCTTACTTCAACTTGTTAAAAAGTAAAATAACTAATGGGCGGCACACAAGTACAATCAGATGCAAGCGATCACAACCGTTAAATTGAGGCCACATCGAACGGTAAAGAAAGCAGAGGAAGAAGATTCTGGAAGGGCCTGATATTAGGGTTAGGGTTTGGGCGGCGGTTGTCTACAAATTCCTATATAATTAATAAAATAGACGTGTAGATCTGTTGAATTAGTGTGTTGACGGAATTAAGCATTTTAAAGCAGGACTGGGCTTCAGGAAATCGAAGTCCATTCTCTGCTTATATTTTAGGATTTCGAGAGAGTTTTATATTTTGTTGAGGGTTCATTTGGTCTTGTAATCTGATCGAGCGTTTCGAAATGGCGGGCAAAGGTGAGGGTCCTGCGATCGGTATAGATCTGGGTACAACGTATTCTTGCGTGGGTGTGTGGCAGCACGATAGGGTTGAGATCATTGCCAATGACCAAGGCAACAGGACCACGCCTTCATATGTTGCTTTTACTGATACTGAGCGACTCATTGGAGATGCGGCCAAGAATCAGGTCGCCATGAATCCTACCAACACTGTTTTCGGTTAGTATGTCGAAATCCTATTTTTGTCCATACCAATTTATGTTATATTGGATATTAATATGTACGGAAAGGATTGTTGCATGTTTCTGCTATTTGGGATTGTGCATTGTGTGGATCTTGGATGTGCCTGTAATTACTTATCATGGAATTTTCTTCGAAAGTCACAATCAAATTGAGTAGGCTGTGAAATTTGTTGGATCCGAATGGACTGTATGTGTTTTAAATGTGTACCTTATGGCTTTGAAGGGGTGGGTCGGAAAATTGGTGATTCGCAGTAATTTAGCTTGAAAGATGTGTCAAATTTGGTATGCTGTAGTTAGTTTTAGTGTGCTCTTTGTTGTGTGAGTGGCTCCAATGGGTTCTGTATGATTTCCTTTGAATGTCGCTTTGAGCAAGTGTAGGTCTGAAATTTTGTGATGTACCTCTGAATGTCGTTCTGAGAAATGTTTGGTCGGAAATTTGGTGAATTGTAGTAATTTTAGGTAGACAGATTTGTCAAGTATTTGGCGTTTTGTATTAATATTATTTGTAGTTTTCTTGTGTAAGAGGCTATAATGGGCTCTGTATGATTGCCTTCGAATGTTGCTTTGAAAAAGTCTTGGTTAGGAATTTGGTGTGCTCTAGCACCTTTACTGTAAAGGTCGGGTCAGAAATTTGGTGTTGTTTTGGAGTAAGCTTTTATTTTTTTTAATCTGCTATGTATAATAATTGCCTTCGAATGTCAATATGAGAAAGGTTGGGTCAGAAATCTGGTGTTGTAAGAACTAAATTCTGTGACTGGCTTTGGAATCGCTATTAGAGTGTCTTTTTGGTGGTTATAGGGTCAGGCTTGCATTAGAGTCGGTTTAAAATTGATGCTAGCTTTTTTATTTAGCATCAATGGATGACCTGATAGGTAGATTGTAGGTGTTTGCCTACTTTAAAACTGGTGCTTAAAAGATTTGTCTTCTCATCTCAGTGCTGACTTCTATTGCTGTTTAATTTTCTTTCGTTAGTTCCATAGTTTACTATGATATAGGCTCTAGTGATGACTTTTCGTACAGTTTAAGTGGGGTATGTTACATAATACTTCTTCGTCCGTTAGGGCAGTATTTGTATAGCCTCGTGAAGTTTTCAAGTCAGCTACATGTGATATGCTTGGGGCTTATTTGTCCGTATGCTTTTTTGATTTACTAGTTTGTATGTGATAGTTTTGAGGCTTATTTATGCAGGACTGTCTTTCGATTATTGTTTTAACTTTCGATTTGTTGGTCTGTAACCGGAGTTTTCGCTTGTTTAATATGTGGTTGGATTTTTTTTTACTCTGGAGTATTTTGCTGCACGCTTTGAATAACTGATACAAGTGCTTTGGTGTTAGATTTGATCATAATTGTAGCTTTGTTACCCAACTGGATTTAGCATACTGTACTTAAGTCTGGTGAACAGGAATGTGTGGTGACACTCCTTCCTAAGTTAAAAAGGGTCTCCTTGTCATTCATTCAGTTATCATTCTTTCCTTAGTGTTATAAGTGGTTCTGTAAATCAGGTGGTATAGAGCTTCAATGTCTTTTCGAAGGTTTATGAATTCCTGATTGTTTTGCAGATGCTAAGAGGTTGATTGGAAGGCGCTTTACCGATCCTACTGTTCAGAGTGATATAAAGCTCTGGCCCTTTAAGGTCTTTGCGGGACCTGGCGACAAGCCAATGATTAGTGTAAACTACAAGGGTGAGGAGAAGGATTTTTCTGCAGAAGAGATTTCATCAATGGTTTTGATGAAGATGAAGGAAATTGCCGAGGCTTTTTTAGGGTTACCAATTAAAAATGCTGTTGTCACTGTTCCTGCTTATTTCAATGATTCCCAGAGACAGGCTACCAAGGATGCAGGAGTCATCTCTGGTATGAATGTTATGAGAATTATTAATGAGCCCACTGCTGCTGCCATCGCTTATGGCTTAGATAAAAAGGCTACCAGTGTGGGAGAGAAAAATGTGTTGATTTTTGATTTAGGGGGTGGTACTTTTGATGTTTCTCTCTTGACAATCGAAGAAGGTATTTTTGAAGTCAAGGCCACTGCTGGAGATACCCATTTGGGTGGAGAAGATTTTGACAATAGGATGGTTAATCACTTTGTTCAAGAATTCAAGAGAAAGTATAAGAAGGATATCTCCGGCAATGCGAGGGCTCTGCGAAGATTAAGAACTTCGTGTGAGAGGGCGAAGAGAACCCTTTCATCTACTGCCCAGACGACAATTGAGATTGATTCTTTATATGAAGGTATTGATTTCTATTCAACAATTACCCGTGCCAGGTTCGAGGAATTGAACATGGATCTCTTCAGGAAGTGTATGGAACCTGTCGAGAAATGTTTGAGGGATGCCAAGATGGACAAGAGCACAATTCACGATGTTGTTCTTGTCGGGGGTTCAACTAGAATTCCCAAGGTTCAGCAATTGTTGCAGGATTTCTTTAATGGAAAGGAGCTCTGCAAAAGTATCAATCCCGATGAGGCCGTTGCATATGGAGCTGCAGTGCAAGCTGCAATTCTAAGTGGAGAAGGTAATGAAAAGGTGCAAGATTTGTTGTTGCTTGATGTCACTCCTCTTTCTCTTGGTCTGGAGACTGCTGGAGGTGTTATGACTGTCCTCATTCCAAGGAACACCACCATTCCAACAAAGAAGGAACAGGTCTTTTCTACATACTCAGACAATCAGCCGGGTGTGCTTATCCAGGTATACGAAGGTGAAAGGACTCGAACTCGTGACAACAATCTGTTGGGCAAGTTTGAACTCTCTGGAATCCCTCCTGCTCCTAGGGGAGTTCCTCAAATTACTGTTTGCTTTGACATTGATGCCAATGGTATTCTCAATGTCTCAGCCGAAGACAAGACCACTGGCCAGAAGAACAAGATCACTATCACCAATGATAAGGGCAGGTTGAGTAAGGAGGAAATTGAGAAGATGGTTCAAGATGCAGAGAAATACAAATCAGAGGATGAGGAACATAAGAAAAAGGTCGAGTCCAAAAATTCGTTAGAAAATTATGCGTACAACATGCGAAACACCATCAAGGATGACAAGATTGCAGCCAAGCTGGAAGCATCAGACAAGAAGAAGATTGAAGATGCCATTGAGCAGGCCATTCAGTGGCTTGATAATAACCAGCTTGCTGAAGCTGACGAGTTTGAGGACAAGATGAAGGAGCTTGAGAGCATTTGTAACCCTATCATTGCAAAGATGTACCAGGGTGCAGGGGGTGATATGCCTGGTGGTGGTTTTGGTGCTCCCGAGGATGGTCCTTCCTCCGCTGGAGGCCCAGGTCCTAAAATTGAAGAAGTCGATTAAGTGTTCTAATTTTTATGATTGTAGTACTTTTATAATTTTGCTGGACCAAAACAATTTGGAAGGGGGACTGCCCTTTTCTCATATGTAGTATTAATGTTATTTTGTTTTGAAGTGACTATATATTAAATCGAATAGGCGGGTTAGATCTGAACTTTAATGGTCTGCCTTTAGCCTCATTTTTGAAAGTTCTATAGTTATCAGATGCAATACTTGTGTGCATTCAAAATTTGGCATTTGTCAAGTTATTGTTTACATGTGCAGAGGTCTGTCTGTGCGTGTTTGGTATCCGGATTTTGTATGTATTCGTGTAGGCAAGATTATTAAAATGAATAGTTTTGGTATCTTCTCGTTCTGGACTAGAAAGAGGAAGCTGGAAGGAAGGAATGTTATGTTGATGGTTAATATATTTAGTATTAGCATCTTCTCGTTCTGGACTAGAAAGAAGAAGCTGGAAGGAAGGAATGTTATGTTTGATGGTATAGTTTTGATTTGACGGTGATCAAGCTGTAAGGAAGGAATCTTATGTTGATGGTACAGTTTGATTTGACGGTGATCGATTCCCTAAATATTCTTAATAACTAATAAGATCCTCTTCTCTGGTTCTATGCTGGGAGATGTATTCAATCGTAGGCAAGATGTTCTACGGTTTTATGCTGTGAGATGTATTGCCTGTATGCGAAGAGATGAGTTTGTCGATGCAAAGTTCGTTGTTTAATTGACATTTAATTAGTAAATGCTACAAAGCTGAGTTCCATCTCATACAATTTCTGCAAAAATATAATCGTGATTTTTTATAAGCGAAATGTATTTCTCAGGTTCGTTTCTTTTTCGCTGTGGTTTGCTCTAGTTTCTTTCTTCCGTCTTCTGTTTTAGTTTGATGTCACAAGTCACTATTCGCTATTAACCTGAGTTTAAAGTGGTTTCCGATGGAATCGTCTCTTGATGAAAGATTTGTCTACTTGCAGGGGAACCCATGCCAGCAGCATCCGCGATATATGAGATTGTCTTGCGGGTACGAAATTTCCATTGAAAGCTGGGGTCCATTGAGGGGACTTCAGGAACTATTTAATGGGGGAGGGGGTCTAGAAATTTTCCAACTAAATATCTACAATTTACATATAAGGGAAGTTCACGGATTACATTCATTACATAAAGTAATGAAGAATGTTGAAATAGAATGTTCTCATTCAGTTGTCTACAGTTGTCAAATCAATATTTATTGGATTTATATGTGATAAGAAGCGAAACTTTTTAGACCTTTTTCATTAAAAGTCAGCTGTTTTATCATTAAACAGAGGCTGAAGTTTGTGGTTTGCAGACCTGAGACTTGTTTGGATATAATTGATTTTTATGTGATAAAAAAGTCAGTTGTTTTATCATTAAACAGCGGCTGAAGTAAGTGACATTTTTTGGAGGGACTCAACAGTGGTTTGAAGGTGTTGTGATCGAGGTTAAGTATTATATGTCTATCAAGTATTTCTTATTAATTATATTTAGATAGTTGAAATTTTCTAACTAAATATCTACAAAGTTATTATTATTCTTATATTTAAATATTATACTTAGATACTTGAAATTTAAAGATAGAATAGAATTTTTTTACTAAATATCTATAAAATAATTTTTAATTTAATATTTAAATATTATATTTAGATAGTTGAAATTTAATGATATATTAGAAACTTTTCCACTAAATATCTACAAAAGAATTTTTTGAAATTAAAAATAGAATATAATTTTTTTTTACTAAGTATCTATAAAATAAATTTTTAATTTAATATCTAAATATTATATTTAGATACTTGAAATTTAATGATAGATTAGAAACTTCTCCACTAAATATCTACAAAAGAAGAAATTTTTGATTTTATAGGGAGCAATGGAAAACCCACCTTAAAAACTCTTAACAACAGCACCCACTGATTATTTTCGGAGTCTCTTTCCAAGTGAACCACCTTAAAAACCTCCTTTAACAGCCAGCATCTATTGAATTTTTAGGAAGTATTTAACGAAGTGACCACCTTAGAAAACTTCAACATCCACTGAATTTTTAGAAGTCTTTAATGGAGCGACCACCTTAGAAGACTTCAACATCCAAGGAAGCTTCTCTCCAAATGACCACAGCTTAAGAAACAAAGACGAAAGCGAAGAATCCCGCCACTTCGCTAAACAATTATATGGCAATGATTAGCATGGTGCAAGGAAAAATCAACCAAGAAGAGGGCTAGTTAAAGAATCTCCAAATGGAACGGGTTGTATGCGCTTACGACAAATGACCGACTCTTGTACAAAGTGGGACTGACACAAGAGGTACTAACAGCCGGACATCATGAGCAGGTAAAACATAAAGGCTCCAAAATATAATCAATTACAGCTAAAACAAAATTGCCGATATATAAACACAAGTTGCTGGGTAGATGGAAGAAGATCCTGCCAAACAGTTGCTGATAATGGACAAAAAGAGAGTTAGCGCAAAAAGATCCTGCCAATCAGTTGCTAACAATGGACAAAAACAGCGTTGGCGCGAAATGATCCTGCCAATCCATTAAACTTCACTTTTTCACGCATAGGACATTATTTATTATTTTCCAATCAATTGCGCCGACAATGAATAAACAACAGGGCTCCCATTACACTATTTTATACGTTTACATCACTACTTAAGACATTTAGTAAGTTACGTGACCGACAATCATCTTGTCTCTTTATGAGTCGACGCGTTAGTGCAATGAAGTATTATATTTTTGGCATGTTTCAAAGTTGTATTAGTGCGGAAATAAATTTTGTTAAGCTCTGTATTAATGTCTATTTAAAATGATATTATGTTAGTGATTTCCAGAGATGTGTATTTAAAATATTTTTATTTATAATTTTGTTAGTGTGGAAATAAGTTTTGTTTTATTTAAAACTTTTACGTTTAGTTATTTTTAGATAAATGCATTTAAAATATTTTTATATAATTTTAGTAATTATTTATTTATGTTAACTATATTAATAGTGTTAAAAGTTTTATGAAAATAAATTATTAAGATATTTTTAATTACAATTATAATAAGTGTTAGTACTTGTCTTTATAGCATTGTAATTATTGTTTTTTAGATTTGACAAAAAATAAATGTAAGTTTTGTTAATTATAGTGTTTTAGTATTATTAATTAGTTATTTGCATGATCTAACCCTAACTCTAATTCTATTATTAATCCTACCCCTAATTCTAACTCTAGCCCTAACAATAAATTTTAAATCATTATTCTTATGATAGACCTATCTTTGATCGTAGCACTATCCATAACTATAAACCTAATTTTAATCACTAAGTTTTGAATAAATAATATATTTAATAAATGTTATATTATGAATTATTATATATTAAATAAATTTTATAAATATAATTTATACTAAAAATAATTAAAAGTTAGATATTACATGGTAATGTTTCTTCGCTTATTATTAATATAAAATTGTTATATATTAAATTGATTATTTATTACAAGCTGTTTATTTTTAATTTAATATATAAAATGAGGTTTGATTTGTAGTAGACACAAGTACAACTATATATATAATCATTAAAAATAAAAATAAACCTAGGTTTGATTTGTAGTAGACACAAGTACAACTCAAAATCTTCATTCAAATCAATAATTGTTAAATATTAATGAACCAATGATTATAGATGGTATGATTTTTTCAAAGTCCATGAATGATAGAGTAAACACTTCTAGCTCTGGATTAAACTCTGTATGTTAATTTTGCATTACGTTTCGAGCCACATTCAATGATTCATCATAAGAATATGATAATAAAATGTCAAAATAAGTAACATTTATTTATTTTAGAAAGATTTAATGAAATGACTTTATAAAGCAAAAAATGAAAAATCATTCTTTAAAAAAAATTTACCTTGCTTTCCCTACAAATATGTCAATAACACAACTTTTTAACCAATCATATGCACAAGAAATAATTTTTATAATTTGTAAAGTTAAATATTTTACAAGTCGACTTTACAAAATTGAACTTATTAATTTTTTTAAAATATTGTTTTTGATTGGTTAAAAACTAAATTATTAATAACTAGTTAACTAAAAATAGTCAAACACATTACAATAGTACTATGCCTGTGGCAAGTACTAATAAATTATTAAGTCAAAGGCGTTCCCTTTGTGAGCTTCACCGAGTTCATTTGGTCCATTGACAACATAGACTCTTTGATAAGGCATGCAAGATGATCATTTAGATCGTGACTGTTCCTCTTTCCTTGTCGTTTTTACATTCGCCAATGTTAGAAACTTTACCTTTATCCTTGATTTTCTGCTCGATGTTAGTAACTTTTCCTTTAGCAGAATCTTAAGCCTCCTTAGCTTTTCCTTTGATTTTTTCACTGGTGTCGAACACTTTGCCTTTGCCAAATGAAAAAGTAGATAATAAAGCAAGCAAATGTGGATATGAGTTGAATTCTAACATGAATTATAGATAAAAATCTTAAGATAACATACCTGCTCTTTGTGATTGTGACACCCGTGGTGAGCTATGAACCATTCCAACACTTTAGGTAAAGACATTATTTTGAGTAGCAATTTACAGAGATAGTTACAACTTCCAAGATAGACATGAATACAATGTTGGAAAACATAACGTAGCACACAAATGTTTGACAAAATGCCTTAAGGAAACATGGATTCATGGAATGCCATAGTTGCAGGTTATGAACAAAATGAATTTGTTGAAATGCTTAAGAGATCTTAACATAAATGTAATATGTAGGTATAGCGCAAAAATCCAACACCTGCCATACCTGTCTGAAAATGAGAGCTTTGGAATTGACTATAGACATTAGGCAAGATGCACCTAAAAAAGGAATTCAACAAATGTTGAAGTTGTAAATGCCCAAAAGACTTGCATGTAGAAGGTGGAAACATAAGAGATCTGAGAAAGACAGTTCCATTTAAAATTTCCTCCAAATAATTTCCCAATTGTCAGTTAATTCAAGGACTGTACAAGCATGGTTAGGTATAGAAGGGACTCGTTTTCTCAAAGAAATGTGGTCTCATGGAATGCTATGGTTGTAGGATATGCTCAAAATGTGTTTGTTGAAAAGGATTTAGAAACTTTTAATCGAATGTGATTGGTAGGTGTAAATGCAGACTTTGCATTCTTTTCCATCATGTTCCCAACTTGTGCTAAAATGAGAGCTTTGGAACAAGGTATGGACATCCATCATAGGATAAATGATAGGGATTTTGACAGTTGTTGTAGTTGCATGACTAATTTGAGGCTAATTCTAATTGTTAAAAAATAATGAAGATTTTTGTTCACAAGAGAAGCACACACCTCATTGAAACAAAGGAAAATGTAGGTGAGGTAGGTTTTGAATGGGGGTATGCACCTATTTCCCTACTTTCATTAGGAAAAAAAGATCCCCTAGGGCAAGATTGACTTTCAACCTTTAGGTGAGTCAACCTTGATGGAGATCTTACTATTTTCCTTATGATTGAGGATGTGGTAAATCAACCTGAAATACACTTTTGAGAGATGAATGGAAATTACCAAATGAATGCAACTATGCAATGTAACACATGAAGCATCAATTTAAATCCTTAATCTAACAACAAGAAAGTTCCAACAGATTTGAGAAGGTTATGAATTTATGCACCTATCACCAAAAGCCTTTGTTGAGTGTCCTCCTCAGAAAAATTCTTCCTAGGGTGAATGGGTCTTACTGTTGGGAATAGGATGCCATTTAATTGCAATTCTAAACATTATTTATTTCATGTATCTCCTAAGTCCTTGGAATGTGTTTATCAACACTAGGATTAGGAAGAGATTAATTTTTGATGAAATAATCATGTTAATTGACATTTGTAATTAATTCTAAATATTAGGAGCATGTGAGGGCGTCCAAGATGAGTTCCTAAATAATAGGAGCACATGGGGCACCCACATGGTAGGTGACACTCACCTTGAGTTCAGTTAACTATTCAAAGTAAGAGATAACACTTCTGAATGCATGTAAAGAGCCTAGGAGTTAGGGTTTGATGTTTGCATGTATGAAGTTCAGTTCAATTCAATTTAGTTCAGTTCAGTTCAAAATCAATTTAGTTTAGTTCAATTCAGTTCAGTTATGGTTTAGTGATCTTCAGTTAGTTTTAGTTGAATGCTAGTTGATTTCAGTTAACTTGGAATGCATGGCTAATGACTTGAGTTGCATGACATACAATAGGGACTACCTCTAGTTAACAAGGGATGACCATTCTTGCATGAATGGTGTTGAGAAATGTTCTAGTTAACAAGAAATGACTTGGACCCAACTTGGGCGCCCAAGTTGTCTTCTTGGAATTAACTCCTTTGCATGTTGAGATATTTCAGAAGGCTTAGTTAAGTGGGACCTCTTTTGGGCACCTACTTTGAGGATGAAGCCTTGAAGATATTTACAAAACAGAGGTTTAGTTGCTACTTCAATTTGGGACGACCAAATGCATGAAGATAAGGATTTGACATTGTTCTTCACGACATAACTCTATTTGCATGAGATAGGTGTACCTTTTAGGGATAGGGCTTGAGCATTGTAATTGTAACTTAGTTGGAGTTTACAGAGTTAATCAAAGCCTATTTATCTCAAGCAAGTTGAAGAGAGTTGGTATCAGTTTTATTGCAGGTTGTGAAGAATTTTTGGTGAAGGAAATAGAGGCATTCTCAAGCAAGAATTGGAGCTATTGTAATCTACTTCAGAGATTGAATAATAGAATAATTATTGGTGGAATTTTTTCCCGAAAGGGTTTCTCCACAATACATGCTTGTGTAATCTTTCAAATATCTTGTCTACTTCTATAAACTTCTGTCTACATTCTACAAACAGTAAAATGGATTAATCAAGATAATCACCCACAAAGAATATGTAACAAATGAAAATCTTATTTAGATCAACAATATTAAAGTTTTACAAAGTATTAAGCTAATAAAACACCTCAATTTTTCAACACTTGTTCTAGGGATCCAAAATCTTCTTTTACAGTCCTCTACTCCTAGGTTTGCACTCATAATTCCTCTAGATTTCATAGTCAGAAAGTCAGAATTAAATTTTGTGAGTTTCCATATCTTGACGACAATGTTGACAACTTTGTAAAATTGCAGATTTGATCAATCTCGAATTCTTCTTCAACCTAAGATCTGCAAACACAAAGAGGGAAAAATTGTTTGTTTTTGGTGAATGGGGGTTTGCCTTGGTAAAACCCCATTTTGGTAATTAAACCCTGAAATTAAATGAAACATGAATAGAGGGAAAGATGAGTGAACACTTGCTTGTTGCAATTGAAGGACTAAAATCTAATGCATCTCTCCAAGGTCTTGATATTGCATGGAATGGCTTGATTGGATGTTGATCTTGATGCTTGAATGTTGACTTGAATATTTGAAACCTACATCACAATTTTAGCTCCAAAAACATGCATGAATGATGATAACTTTGACATGATGTTTGAGATCTTGAATGTTGCAACAAATGACTAATAAATTTTCTCTTGAACACCTTTGACAATAATCTTTTCTCTTGTGAAATCTCTCAAAAAGTTATAGGATTTGAATTGATAAAAAGACCTTGTATTTATAGGTAATTTTCTAATTTCTCAAAAATTAAAAATCAAAAGCCAACAATTGCAAATTAAATTTGAATCATAAAAATGCCTCCAAATACATATTAAAAATTAGGGTCCTCAACTTAAGGGGGACCCATTCGGGCGAATGGGTCTTAGGCCCCAAACCTAGGACACACAATTTCAAGGCAATTTAATTAATGCTTGCAATTGTTTAATACAAGTTTCCTTTCAAAAAATGGGATTAATTAGGCTTTTAAATGAAGAATTGGGCCAGTTAGAGGCTTAATTAAGTCCAATTAATTAGGGGACCCAAACATAGTGTGAAAATGTAAAGACTTACATTTTTCAACACTACATTTAGCTTGACCTTAGTGAGAAGATGAACCCTATGCTCAAAGTCACACTAAAGTAGTCAAACAAGCGTCAAGAGAGGTCTAATTGTACAACTATTGGAAAGATAAGACAACAAAGTTCAAGGAGGATGATCAAGCCCCCAAGATCTAAGATCTCATGACAAACCAACAAAGGCACAAAGAGACACATGCCTATGTTAAATATGCAATAGCAAGATAAGATACACAAGCATACAATGCCAAAATTACTGAGAAGAGAAAGAAGGGTGGATCAAGTCTTGATTGTTTGTCCAATCGATATGGATCAAGCCTTAGTCGTTTGTCCATAAACGTTCACAAGTGGAAACAAATTGTCCACTATGCAAACAAAATGTACTCACACGGGCTAGTGAAATCCGTTGTCTACTAGGTAAGCCCCCAAATGGGAAAGTCATGACAGGTCTACAGGCTACCATTGTACTAACCATACCAAAGTTATACCTCCTGATAACTTTGATAAGGTGACATAGAAAAGGTCACAAGGCTAGCAAGCTACGTTATGCTAGGCACTCATGAAAAAGGCTTCACTGGCAAGCAAGTTGTGTTATGCTTGGTGGCCTTGATACATGCAATAGGATATTCAAAGGGGTTTTTCTTAGTTCACGAAATGTATCACCTTAGGGAATATCGTGCTTGATGTCTCCAAGAGATAATTGGTTGAGGATAAAAGATTCACAACTTAGGGAATGCAATCCATAACATCACCACTAAGAGGAATTTCATATGCCAAGAAATGTCACTCTTGAGGAACATCAAACCTAATGTCACTACCAAGAAGACACATCACATAAAGTAAGAAGACCACACTTTGAAGCAAACAATGAGTGGGGATGTGTATGCCCCCACTTTCAAGAAATTGTAAAACACCATGCTGTGAGCAATTACTTTAAAGTAGAATACAATAAATGTCAATACATGAGAGCTTTATTTAGAAATCCCTATGTAAAAAATATGTTTTCGAGTAGAGATATGTCATGAAAGGAGGGTTTCCCCCCATATGCAATCCGAAGATAACACATAAAGGATTCATGGATTTTGGGTCAATGTTTGTCGTTGCTGCAGTGATATAATCGACTTGAAATCGTCATCATTTCCCAAATGACTCATGGAACAACGAGCACAAAGGAAGAATGACACATTGAGAGGGAGAACAAAGGGAAGATTTTGGGTCAACATGGAAGAGACTTGAATTTATCAACGCCTTGCGTCATTCCCAAAAGGAAAACACAAGATAAAAGATGAATATTACAACATATAGAAGAAGGTAGATACAAATAGAAGAATGCCACAACATATTTGCTTCCTTTGTATCCTTGCACCAATGAAGTGACAAGGGTCATCTAAAGTAGGCTCACAAACATATAAAGACATGCCAAGCAACACTCTATGAGGGATCACATTACACACATGCAGTCACAAAGAACACAAAGAGGAAATTAGTATGGCACATGTGAGTCAATCTAGATAGTAGGTCATCCACATCCCAATCTTGTTTGTCATATGCAAAAGACAGATAGCTAGCCAAAGGGACAACGACAAGTTTTGTACTAGGAGCATCACTAGGTTCAAAACGCACGTTGAGACACTCTTTATAGGAGGACCATCACAGTTGTTATCATTTAAGCTCATGGAAGAGGAAAATAATAAATTCAACTCATCATGCACTTCCTTATAAATTTTAGCAATCTCATCATCATCATCCAAGTTAATCACAACTGGAGGCCTAATGATAATTTTTCCATTGAAGTTTCTTGTTGTTTTTGTTGTGGTGAAGGTGGAGAATCATCATGCTTTGTTTCAATTGGTATTTGATCTTGATTTTCTGTTTTATTCTCTTTGTTTAATCTATGAGCAATAGCACGACGTTTTCGCCTACGCTCTTTAGCATTTTTGTTTCTTTTTGCATGGTTTTCAAGTTGTGATTGTGTAGAAGCAAGTTTATCAACCATAGGTTTTTTTTCTTCCTACAAGGGAGGAACCATGGGAGGTTGTTCAACCACTTTCTCTTTAGCTTCATAAACTTGTTTGATCTTGGGAGGGATGCCAAGACTTACATTGTTATATCTTGGTCTTTTATAGGAAATAGGCGAAGGATTTGTCATGGATTGGTCTTGGTTGCTTGGAAGAGCTTTTGGTTCAATCAAGGTTTCATCAATGGTAGGAGTCTCAATCATGGGTTGAGGCATGTTACTAAGGGATAATTCTACTATGTGCTTTGCTGTAAAATTTTGATAAGATTTGAAAAAGAAGTCTTCATGAGGTTTAATAGGTTCCATAGGTTCGAGCCAAAAGAAATCCAGTGAGAAATCGCAAGGGAAGACACAAGATTAAAGCCACTATGATGCATAGTAAAGATATCATTTCCAAATGGAAACTTTAAGCATTTATGCACTACCGATGAGATGACATCCATGGAGCATAGCCATGGGTAACCAAGCTTCACACAAAATTGGTCTGATGACAGGATGATGGAGAATGAGACATTCAATTGTTTCAGTCCAAATTTTAAAGGAAGAGTGATCAAACCAATTGTAGGGAAAGCAAAACCATTATGCATTTTGATCCATGCTTTCGGTTGTTCATAAGAATCTTGATAAAGTTCATGCACAAATAAGAATTCCTCGGTGATCACATTCTCTACACACATAGGATCAATTAATATCCCATTAGTAGGCTTGTCATTGATTCTTTCGACAATGTAAAAAGGACCATCGGGTGCACATCTAATGATGTCATTTTGTGAGAAAGCAATGTCAAGGGGCATTTATGGAGTGAAGGGTATTGGGTAAAGGGGTGAATTATCTGTTCCTTTCCCTAAATGGATATGGATTTTTCATTTTTATAGCAGCCAATTGGGAGTTAACATGTTGACTTGTTTGAGGTGTATTTATTTGTTAAAGACTCTTATTTTGTTTCTTGAAAGGTTGGAAATTTTTATGGGGCACAACTTTAGATTTCTCAAGATGGTTAGAACAAGTTTTTGCTTCACAATGACTAACTAAATTCTGATAGTCACAAAAGGCCGTGCACAAGTGTGTAAAGGAGGAAAACTTTATCATCCCTAGTTTGTCTTGAATATTGGTTTACAAAATTTTAATGTTAATTTGTGAGTAAAGCAATTGGTATTGTCTTATGAAATTAGTGACCTTTTCATCTTTGTTTTGTTTACATTGCATTAAATCAACTAAGATCATCTTGGGACCCATGTGCACCTAGAAATGGTTAAGAAAGGCGTCAACAAGTTCTTTGAATGAACGAATTGAGTTATTTGGTAAAGAGAAAAACCACTCCAAGGTAGTGTCTTTCAAGGATTTAGGGAAAATTTTAATCAAGAGTTTGTCCTAAAAAATGAAGTCACTACATAAGACTGTGTATACCGAGACATGGTTACTAGGATATCCTTTTCCACCATATTTCTCAAATCTAGGAATCTTTATGCCTTGTGGCATTTGTGCTCTCAATATCTTCAAGGATAAAGTGCTTCTTTTGACATATTGTGAAGGTTGGCCATTTTGAGTTTGGTTCAATGTGACAATTTATTGTTGGAGAGATGAAACATTTTGTAAGAGTTGGTTAAGGACGAGATCATTGGTTGTATTGTGAGATGGGGGTGTATATGTATTTGGAGGACAAGTGAATTGTAAGTTTGTGAGGGGAGATGGATTAGGAGATATGAGATTTGAATGCACAAAGCTAAAATGATTCCTAGTGGTAATACCTAAGGTGGTATTAACTTTGCTAGTGAGTTGTTTTGTTGTTGTAATAGTTGGATTAGTGTATGTAGGAATAAAGGTCATAGTTGTGGAAGGAGGAATTGGATTTCCACCTTGAATTTGAGTACACCCCAAAGTTTGAGCACAACTAGTTTTTGTATGAGCATGTTTATCAATAATGTGAGCTAGGCTATGCATAATATCTATTCCTTGGTTCATTATCAAACATTTTCCTCATGTTATCTATGACAGAAATTACAGTACCAACAATGCATTTAGAATTCACAAAGTTTTGCAATTTCTCTAAATCTTTATCCATTTGTCTTAGCTCCTCATGAGGGACATTAGCAACCATTGTGTGAACATTAGTCACATTGGTTGTGGGTAGGGTGGTAACGGGAAATGAGGTATCAAAGCTATGGTCCATAGTGGGTTGACTAGTATCAACATTATGAGTGAAAGAGTTGGAAAAATCAAGATCCACAATGAGTGTAGTAGTGTAGGATGGCATGAGTCTCGAACTACGTCTCACTATAGTATTGGTAATAGGACACTAGGTTGCGAAACTCATACAAGTTTCACCAAACCTAAGTGCACCCAAAATGGAGAATAGGCACTAGATAAATGCAATCCAACACCCTATAATATGAAGTGCAATGCAAGTATGTAAAAAGAGAGCAATTTTCAAATTTAAAACAAGATAATTTATTGATTATGCTATGCAAAAATCTGAAATTGATGTATTTTAATGCCAATTTTGATTTTCAAACAATGCACTCAATTTGACCAATTTTACCTAATACAAACAATAACAATTTTTTTTATTTTTGAATTTGAAACACAAAAGTAACAATAGATCAAAATGAAGCAAACATAGACAAATCATTGCCTAGAATTTTGAAACAACACCTGTACAGGGACTGAATCGCCCTAGGGTGAATGGGTCCCAAGTTAGGGGTTGCAAAAATTAAAATATGAGTCTAAGGTTAATTGCCAAGGTTTCTTGTTTCTAGTTGCAAACTGTGGTTTCAGTGACAAAAATTTCTAGATTTTGTTGTCTAAATGCAAGTGAAATGAATGAAAAATGATGAACAATGTGACACTTTTGAAATGCAATTTTGACTCAATTTGTGAATGTGAATGATTGAAAATGCACTATTATGCAAGTACTATGTAAAATCAATGTAATATGAATGCAATTTTTTAAATTTTTCAATTTTGTAAAGGATGCAAAATGCAAACTTAAAACCCTAAATTAGATGCAAACTAATGCAACTTTAACAACCTTAAATAAAATTCAAACTAATGAAATGCAATGTAAAATAATGCAAATTCTAGATCTATGGTTTGAATGGACTCTAATTTGAAAAATTGTTATGTACAATTTTGGGTTCACCAAAATGAAACAGAGGAAAATGTAGGTGAGGTAGGTTCTTAATGGGGGTATGCACCTATTTCCCTGCTTTCATTAGGAAAAAGAGATCCCCTAGGGAAAGATTGAATTTCAACCCTTAGGTGAGTCAACCTTGATGGAGATCTTACTGTTTTCCTTATGATTGAGGACGAGGTAAATTAACCTGAAATGCACTTTTGGGAGATGAATGAAAAATACCAAATGAATGCAACTATGCAATGTAACACATGAATCAACAATTTAAATCCTTAATCTAACAAAATCAGGAAATTTCTAGTAGATCTGAGAAGGTTATGAATTTATGCACCTATCACCAAAAGCCAGTGTCCTCCTGGGACAAATTCACCCTAGGGCAAATGGGTCTTGCTACAGGGATCCAAAATATACTTTTACAATCCTCTACTCCTAGGTCTGCACTCTTGATTCCTCCAGATTTCATAGTCATAAAGTTAGAATTAAATTATGTAAGTGAGTTTCTGTATCTTGATGACAATGTTGACAACTTTGAAAACTTCACAAAATTGCACTTTTGATCAATCTTCAATTCTTCAACCTAAGATTTGCAAACAAAAAGAGAGGGAAAAATTGTTTGTTTTTGGTGAATGGGGGTTTTCCTTGGTCAAAACCTGTTTTGGTAATTAAACCTTGAAATGAAATGAAACATGAATAGAGGGAAAGATGAATGAACACTTGCTTGATGCAACTCACCAAACCTTTGAATGAAACCCTTGAAGGATTGAAATCTAATACATCCTCCAAGGTATTGATCCTACATGAAATGGATTGATTGGATGTTGATCTTGATGCTTGAATCTTAACTTGAATGTTTGAAACCTACATCACAATGTTAGCTCCAAAAACATGCATGAGTGATGATAACTTTAACATGATGCTTGAGATATAGAATGCTGCAAAAAAATGATTGATAAATCTGCTGAATGTGGATCCCATCGGCCCATCTACTTGGGCGTATGTAATTGGTCAATGAATCACTATCGAGAAGGAGGGGGAATTCCACTTTTGGAAGGGTAGCCATCGGTTGAACTCCTTTCCATTCCTCGCACCACTAGTTGCCCTTTACTCTATAGTCGTGGGGGTAAAAAACTATTTCATTGAGGCAACTAATTAATGAGTTGAGGATGGATGACTAGCCTAACCAACCTCAACATCCTAACCTGGGGTTCATCGAAAATCAATTTGTTAACTTTTGAGAGGGAGTACTAGTTCATTTTGTTGGTTCAATAGTGGGTTCTATAGTTAGTGAGGCCAACAAAAAATCAAATGGATGGAAATCAAATGGATGGAATTACCCAACTCCAGGTCCCATCCTAGCCTATCTAGTTAAGGATGGTTAGAAGTCAGGTGGGAGGGAACTATAGTTGGAGAGTGAACTAGATATCTGGTACTGTCTAGCTAAAAAACTATTTCATTCAGCAAGGACTCGAACTGGGCCTCTTTTGGCTCCCTCTTTTCCCTTCCCCATCCCATCCATTTCCTTATCCAGAGCATGAGCTACGACTCATGTGGGAGAGGGCGGCACTACCCTGGTCGCACTAGATATCAAATCAAATGGATGTCTGAGACGATGAGTGAACAGCTGTAGGAGCCCAAGTCTCTTCCTTCTAGTTGAGTTAACACCTTATAATAATTCATGTTACGTATATTAAGGCTAGGCCATCCTTCATCGCCCCCTGTAGGTAGAGTCAACACCAAATACCAACCCCACCACCAAGGGCGAATAGGACGGTAGCAAGGGCCCGTATAATATCCCACCCCCTAGTAGGGTTGGTGTTGGGAGTGGGAGATAGGCTGGGCCCTTAGTACTGAGGGTGGGAGGATATAGGGATAGACCTTGGGTGGGAAGATATAGGGATAGGCCTTGGGTGGGAGGATATAGTTAGTGATAGTTGCCTAATGTTGTCGGGTGGGAGGTTCTATTCCCTAGCTTGGATAACAAACTACTTGTAGTCCATCTTGAATTAGAAATGTTGTTGGTCATTCGTGTAGGGGTGCCATATGCTTTCTAGACTTGCCAGATATCCCAGTGAAGCTTGGGATCGACTAGCAAGAAAGAATGTTGGGGACAAGAAATCCCACCAGGGGTGAAGGATGGAACTCACAACCACAATCCAATGAGGGGGTGTGGGCAATAGGAAACTCTAGTTCTGGGGGTGAAGGACCTTTTGCATCCTGAACTTCTAAAGGGATATGAGTTTGAAGTAGTGGTCTCACAGGATGGCCTTCTAGTAAGAAACATACTGTCTTTCCTCCCATGTTTCTCACAATCAATCAAGCAATGGACGGTGTAGGAACATCCATCTTTCCAATCGAATAACGAACTAGGAGAACCAAAGAGTCACGAGGTTTCGAGAGAACTAAAACAACAGGAACAATAACAGTCTAAAACTAACTAATTGAACAATCCAACCATGCATGTAGGGGTGCCTTCCTTCTAGATGTTAGCTCCCATGCGTGATTATTAGCCGAATGAACAACTACTATGGAAGGGGGAGTTTTGACTCCCACCTATAGTTGGATGCTTCCAATGAAGGGGAAACTAATTGTTGGTATGTGGTGACTGATCATGCTATATTGTACACTCTTCATGTATCCTTGCTGGGGTTTGGAGATTTTTTTTTTCCTACTTTTTTCGCGTTGTCACTGAAAAAGGAAAAAAACTGACTTTGTAGAACCCAAATTCTAGAAGCTTCTAAAAGGGCTTGTTATAAGTGGTTGGGATGGGAGTTGCAGAAAAAAGGCAATTATTCGCGAGATTGTAATAAGTTTTGCATTGAATAATAAAATCATTGGATGGCTGCGGTTTTGTGGATGTAGCCCGGATTGGGTGAACCACGTTAAATTCTCTGTGTTAATTTTTCTATGTGTGTTTTATTTCTCTATTTATTAATTAAATCTACATTTAACTTGTTAGATATTTTCTTTCTAACCCTAACACTAATTACCGGGTTAACCCTCAGTAGTTCGTTGATCATTCTCAGTCAGTTGGAACCTTGTTGTTGATTAGTTAAGCTACTTCATTTCTTTGGAACCTCATTATTGAAATCCTTTCCTCCTTTAGGTGGGTGGTGAGCCTAGCATCTGGCTTAACTGTTTGTTCTCATCTTCTGACAACCTAACTGTTTGGGAAGATAAAGGTAGTGAACTCCTTGCCGCTAGACTGAGGGTATGAGAAAGCCTCCTGCCTAAAGTTATTGTCCTTCTCATGAAAGGAAGTTATGAGAAAGGCTAAGCCTACTCCCCATGAACCATGGGCTAAGGCTAAGCCTTCTCCCCTCCCTCCCAGTAATGAGATTGTGGTAGTCCCCCCATCCTCACCCCCGATTGTTCCCAACTAAAAAGTTGTTTCTCCCTCCTAACTTTGATTGGCCCATCCATTTGATCCGGTCTCTCTTTCTCTTTCTTGAACTCCCCTCTTCCCCTCCCCATTGAGGAATGGAGCATAACTCTCCTTCCTCCCTGAATCAATATTATTGTTTTGGTTGGACTAGTTCATTACCATTGGATGGCCCTATCCATATATGGGGCTCAACCACTAGGAGAGTCAGAGTAGGCCGTCAGTCCCTCCCCTTCTTGATCTAGTAGGCCATCGAGAGAGAGATGCCCTCATATATCTAATCTATATAGGTATGGTCGATGTATAGAGTCTGGATACAAACAACCCTCAAGGGAGAAGTGAACAATAGTTCCTAGCTATATCTATATATAGTAGAGTAGTCCGACTCATACTAAGTGAACTGGGGAGTGGGAACTCTTGCTATACTCTCCCCTACATCGCACTATTCCCCCCACCCTGCATTTACCTGCCCATCTATCCATCTTCGTCTATATAGATGCAGGCAACCCTTATTTTATTAATTCACATGAATATTGTAATAGTCAACCAGTCAAAACTAGATCAACTGGGTAGGGGGAGGGGGAGGGGACCACACCCCAAACTAAGTTCTAATGAGGGGGAGAGGGAGAGGGAGGGGTAGTGGCCTAAATCTCCCTCCCACCCCAACCTTCGTACCATTCCCCCCAAGGAAAATATGATAGGGAGTTAATGGAGTAACTTATAGTGAGGGAGAGGGGGAAGGGGTAATCCCTACCATTCCCCCCCACCTCGAGTGGGAGGGCCCCTAAAATTCTATGGTAGTTGAGGTAGATTAGTTGGGTAGGGGTCTGATTTGAATATTCTGTGGTGAAAGGACGAATGGATAGTGCGACCAAGGTAGTGTGCCACCCTCTCCCACATGAGTCATAACTCATGCTATAGATAAGGAAAGGGATGGGAGGGGGAAGGGGAAAGACATAGCTAAAAGTGGGGTGGGTGTTCCCATTGTCCCATCCATATACCCATTTGTTGCCCCTACCTACCAATATTCCATAGAGTGATGGGGTGAGTATCTCCTACACCAGAAAGCTAGAAAGTGCTATTTAGTAAGATTTCTAGAAAGAAAGTGCCAGAGCCTACCTGAGACACCCACCCTATTCTCGGAAAGATGTGAAAAGTGAGACTTTTGTTAATGAAATGCACTCGATGGAAGTATTTAGTAGGGTTAGTTGGAAATAAAGCTAGCGATATCTGGCTACTCGACTACTATTGATGCAACTCAAAGAGTTAGGGATTTTCCCGAACTACTATCTATAATTGGGGTTGAAAAAAAAAAATTCTACTGGCTAGGTTGATCCATATCAATAAGTACATAGATAGGTATCATTTCTGGTGGGTTGTTTGCTTCGAGGCCTGCTGGGTTGACCCCATCCATATCTAGCTTTATTCGACCTAAGAGGTAGAGATGTACTCGAGGAAGAAGCCCAAAACCTTTGATAATTTACACCACTTGACATGCGAAAGGAACCCAACAAAATGCTTAGGATGATCTCCTGGGGCGAGGGGATTAACTCAATCACAGAGTCGGCTAGTTTCTTTTTCCAATCATCTAATCAGGAGAAGCAACTCAGTTCGATTGTATCATAGCCCGAGATGATTCAATCCCCACCTCTCAGTCTTAAGAGTGGATCAGTTGGAAATGAAGACCTAAACTCAATTGATATATTTTCCTCACCCTAAAGAAAGAAGAGGGCGTTCGACCCCCACAAATAGCAGCTATATTGGTTCACCTTTTGGGGCCTTAATCGAATTGTGCTAGAAGATGTTATTTCCACTGCTGGGTGGGGGGAGATGAAGTTCCACTCGCTCAGTCCTTTCGATACCTATATACATAATATGAGTTGATTTCCCCCATGCCGAGAAGGGGTAAGGAGTATGAGGTTTATTCCCCATTTCTCTTCCTTCTTGTCTTTGTCTGAGGGCCTTTCCCTAATGCATGCTCAAGAGCATAATCAAAATTAGTTCAAATGAGTATCTTTGAAAGAAAGAAAGAATGAAAGTCCTTATTCTGTTTGTTCCTTTTCTTTCGATTCCTATGAGAAACAAGATTTGATTCCTTCCCAATAATAGTAAGAAAGGGCCGATGGCTTAAGCACTGGTTTCAGTGGCACTCTCACTTTGAATTCCATTACTCGCTTTGCCAAAATCTCCAATATGACTAGGGTTTGTCCAAAAGGCATATCGATAGGTTGCATTCCCTTCTCTGGGTTTAGTTGGATCAATTGGGTGGGAAAAAAGGGGTGCTTTGTAATGAAATCACTCTTAAGAAAAGGCATTTAATGAAGCTAGCTATTCACCACTTAATTTTCCTTTGTTGGTTTATTGTTCCTCTCCGTCGGTTTAGTCTCACCTTTCGAGAAGGATGAGTTGGATATTAATGATTGCTTTTCACTACCATGCCAAAACTACTATCTCGAATTGTGGATGGCCTGGCACTAAAGGAGAAAACTCGTGGATGGCCAACTAACTAATCTAACCAAGGATTTTCCATTGACTTAAGGAATATAGGTTGGTCACGAAGCACAGGCCAGTACTAAGGGAAAATAGAATGATGCGGTTGGTACCAGGGGGTGGGAGATAGGCGGGGCCCTTAGGATTGGGGGGGGAGGTGGGAAGATATAGGGATAGGCCTTGGGTGGGAGGACATAGGAGGTTTCCCCATGAGGGTAAGTGAAATTACCCTCGGATAGCCAAATAGGCTAATTCCCCTCCACCTGCCACCCATCCACCCCGACAACTATGGATCCAAATCTATCCCCTCATGCTTATGTTGTCGATACAACGATAAACTGATCTCTGTGGGCCAACCTCTCTATTCTAGTGATTAAGAAGCTATCTTGTCTACCTACGACTTGATCCAGTAGAGGGACACACCTAAGATGCAAAATATTAGTATTGGTTGAGATGGATGATTTTCCAGCCTCACCTCAACATATACTTCTACTTGAGAAAGGTTATCATATCCGATCTATTAATTGTTAGAAGGGAAGGCCCCAAATGTGCATGAGGAATACCAGCTTCTAATCGATCATCCATCCCACCCTCTCAATTGATTGATTCCTAATATGTATAGCTATCATTGCTTCCTAGTAAAGGAGTGGTAGAGAATAGAGCATTGAAAAAATCTCCCCCCCCATAATTTGAGCTAAGGGATCGATTGAATGACCCTGTCTCCCTATCTATTGGCAAGGATGTGACATCGACTAGAATTCAAGTGGGTGAGAGGATATAGTTCCCAGAATTTGGATATGTTCCCTAGATAAGCTTTTGGATTAGATGATGCATGCATGCACTCCCCTTGTTCTTGAGTTTTTGATAGTGGTCTAGTAGAGGTGGCAACATCAACCCAACCAGTCACTAAAGGAGATGCGGGGAAGCCATCACTCAGTTTGTGGTAGCACTATCCAACCCTTCTTGACTTTGTGGGTGGAACAGGGGCTAGATAATCAATTTACTTCTTGCCTCCAAATCTAATGCTTGATCACTTGGTTTTGATCCACTGGAAGGCCTCGACTAGGGGTGATAGGTTTGAAGAAAGGTTAGAACTAGGGAGATCGAAATAGAGATGGGCCACTAAACCAAACAACTTCTCTAGTTCTCCCGCCCCCTATTCCTTCAACAACATGAGAGGGATTCACACTCGATCAATAGTATGATTAGGTTATGCTCTAGTAGGTGAGATAGGTGATGGAACGGGGAGGTGGGGACTTCACTTCTTCCATCAATTTTTGGATTAGACCAACTAGATGTTCTAGCATAGGTGACTACCTTTATCTTCAATGGAAGGTAGGGATTCCCACAACATCCTTACCGAGGGACCACCGAAAATAAAGCTACTTCATTCCGAACAAATAATCCAACTATAGGATAGCCAAGCCGGGTAGATCCTTCCTTGTTGAGTTGGATTGAGGGACCTAACTACTTCTGGATTGATCTCCTTTCTGTTAATGTAGGAAAGGTCGGTTGAACTCTAGAGAATAATTTCTTGTTGATGACAACAACTAGGCTAGTGGGGGATCCTATCCATCCTTCACCCTTGGTTGAAGAATTGAAGCTATTCGTCTCCTCCCCATGGTAGGAACCCTTCACCCCCTAGTAGGATTATCCACTTGGAAGGCCTACCCATACAGCCTTTGCATTACCTCCACTCCCATCCTTCACCCCCAACTATAATTCCTCTTCCCCAATCCTAGAGACCAGAGATAGTTATGGCTACACAACTAAAGAATCCAGATCCCTATTCCAAGGAAATCAATTTTTTTGAATTGGCTAGAACCCCCTTCCTTGATTAGATGTCATTTCCCTTGACTATAACTCCCTTCCTTCCGAAAGTAGGAACCCAACCATTCACTATTGTTGGTGTAAATAAAGTCTTGTACCTAGTTCATTCATTACTAGGGGACTTATTTACACATGTTAAGTTTACTTAGGTCCTAGGAAGGAATATTTCTAGAAGGTGTTAGTTGTCATTAGTTGTTATCTTATATTTTGACTTGTAACACATGTGAACCTAGGTAAGTGTGATTAGTTGTCTCATGTCATATGATTAAGACACTTGTCATAATCCTATGACATCTTGTATCTCACCTTGGCTATATAACCAAGGGGTCTCTCTCATTGTACACAATCACAATCATATCATTGAATCATATTGATAAGAATACAGTTTATTCTTGTCACATTATTTTCTCTCTTTTGTGCTTTCTATTTGGCCTCTAGAATTTGGTAGCCATAGCCAATTCTAACATGGTATCAGCACAAGTTGGGTGCCATTGGAGAGTCTTTTTCTAAAGAGAGATGGTAAATTAGAGCTTTTTGGTGCAAATCTAAGTTCACCATTGCATTCAGAAGGTTCAAGAAAGTCAATTTTTCCTTTTGTTTCATCCAAATTGGACATATGAGGCAAAATCTATGAGGGTTTGAAGCTGAAGAGTGGTTGCTAGATCCAAAAGGTAGCTGCAATTTTGGAGCATTTTGGGTCAAATCCGACCCTGCCTTCATGCCTAGAAGGGCCAAAAACCCTAAGATCAACTGTCAATTCATCCAAATAGGAGCAATTGTTCGGTGAGAATATTTTTTTTTTGCCTAGGGAGCAGTACGACCCCTAGGTCATCATCATTATGTAGGGTACGATTTAAAAAAAAAATTATTTATTCCAACAATTTGTTTTTGAAAAATTTAAATTCTAGGCGATTAAATTTTTTGATTGTAAGAGTTTTTATTAAAAACAAAAATCAAAATCAAAAAAATATTCTACAAATTTTTTAGTTTTATTGGCCGCGGTACATGAAGTATCATAGAACTATAGCAGGGGTACCGTGGGCCTTGCCTGGCTCCACGTGGTGAGCTGTGATTGAATGTTGCAGCCCCACCTCCATTCACAGGCCCCACTAAAATCGATAATACCATTAATTCTTAAAACCGACGGGAGTCTTTTTTCAAAACCAACGAATAGTTCGTTGGACTACACAAAATATTCTGAAGAATCCACAGAGATTTCGTCTACTGGAAGATTCCCCAAATATTTCATTGATTTTGAGCATATTCTAACAAGTAGGCGGTTTTTGGCGTGACGGTCGTTTGGCCATCAAAATTAAGCTCAGCTAGCATGTGATGATTATATGACCATCAATTTTAAGCCTGTGAAAAGGTGACATCAGCGTAGTTTTGAAATTTTCTTCCCCTTCACGGTTGGAGTTTTCAATTTTCCAGTTCAACTTCAAAGCCTCATATCTTAGTCTTACGATCTCCTTTTTCAGTGCATTTTTTTTTTATTTGGGCTAATTTTTCATGCTCTACACAGTGGTACAATTAGTTTTTGGTTTTTCCAAAAAATTTAGATTCTCACAGGTGTTGCTGCTTCGTCCTCATTTTGGGAACTTCGGGAGCTCATATCTTGCTCCTACAGTAACATTCTTGGGTGCAATTTTTTTTGAAAGTGCATAATTTTTTGTGTACTTCTCAATGGTATGAACTTCTCAATGGTATGATCAAATTGATATCATTTTGTACCAAAATTTTTACTTGATTCTATGGTCTATTTTGGCATCTGTAAGCACCAAGATCAAAGTCCACTTCACTGTTTTTGGCAAGTGGCAACTGTAAACGCACTAATTATAAAGTGCCAAATCAGATATTGCTTAGGGGGGTTTCTTGATTGAGTGATTTGGGGGGTCTCTTGGTGCATTCTTTTGATCTATTTTCTTTTGCTCTCTTGTTTTCATGGATCATTATAAGGTTCCATTGCTCACATTGTATAATTATTCAACATGGCATCAAGATGCATGGAGTATTCTAATGATTCAAGGTCACTCTCTATATGTTGAAAAGAAGGTACTTGAACCTACTGATGATGATAAAAAGTTAAAATGGATGATCAAATATACCAAATATCTTGGGTGTCTTTGTAGACTTGTTTCTCAAGATTTGTTGTTTCAAATTGAATCATGTAAAAATTCTAATGAAGCTTGGGACAAATTGAAAACATTGTATGGTACTACAAATGAAGTAAGAGGCCATCAATTTGATAATGAACTGATGAGCCTTGATCCTAAAAACTTTGAAAACATCTAGGACTACATCACTAAGGTTAATGATCTAAGAGAGCAATGTAAAGCAAGTGGAATTGATAAGAAAGACATTCATTTGGTCTAGAATACAATGAACAAGCTCAGTCTTGATTATGCTTCTTTTGTTTCTAGCTTTCATACTCATAGATTGACTATGGTCTGCATATACTACACCTTCATTTGCATCATTTTTTGAGATGATACATGAACAACAAAAGCTTATCTCAATGGGTCTCATAAAGACTTCTAAATCTCAGGCATTGTTGGTTAGTCAGGTGAAAGAATCAGAATCAGATAAGAAATAGAAGAAAGAAAAGGATAATCCACATTCAAATCAAGTAAAGAAAAAAATCCTCAAAAGGAGAATCATCTAAGAAGGAGAGGCCTTTTTGTGCATATTGCAAGAAGGATGGACATGAAGAACACTATTATTATAAGAAGGATATTGATGAGTTTAAACATCTTCTAAAAAAGAATCACATTGATTTTCCTTCTAGAATGTTTGAATCACCTTCTTCTCCTTCTACTTCAAAATAGTCTAAAAAGGACAAAGGTCAAGCATCTACATTAGGAAATAAAGGACAAGCTCTTTGTGCTTTTTCGAGTCATGGATCAGGGAGATGGATTCTATATTTAGGAGCATCTCATCATATGGCATCTTCACAGTCAATATTCTCTTCATTTCAGCCTTGTACTATGTCTCCTATCTTGATGGGAAACAATACATACATGGGTGTAATTGGGAAGGGATCTATTAGTTTTGGGGACAACACTTTTCAAGATGTCTTGTGTGTTCCTGATTTGATGAACAATCTTCTTTCAATATATCAGATTACACATGGTGGAGATAGGAGAAATGTGGAGTTCACACCTGATTCAGTCATCATTCAAGACTTGGAGAGTCGAGAGATCATTGCAACTGGGGTGGTTGATCATTCATCTCAGTTGTATACCTTTGCAAATTTTGCTTATGACGATGACATTGTTCCTTCAACTGTTGATCATATAAACCATGATTCAGAGGAGACTTTAGGATTCTTGAACTTGGGAGTTCTCACATCAGATCTAGTTCTTGAGTCATCCACTTCATCTCCTCCATCTACTATTATACTTGAGGATGCTTGTGTTTCCACAGTTTGGGTTCCTTGTGATTTAGTGTAGTAGAACATACCTCATTATCTTTTAGATTTGGATACTTTGGGTGGCTTCTTGACAGGTATTTCATACTTTTTTGTGGAGTCTCATCTTGCATATTTGGGAGACATCATCGATGACATTCATCTTCTCTTTGATGAAGATGCTCCTTCTTCAGTTGTCATGAGGGAACACCTTGAACCTCTTGTTCATTCTCTACATGATCATTCTTCGTAGATTGACATGACTATGGATACTTTTGGACAAAATTTGGAGGAGGCTTCTTTGTCTTTAGATGGGATATCATTGTCTTTGGATTATGTTCTACATTCATCTCTACTAGATGTTGGATTTTCCTCTTCAGCAATGTGGCCTGGAACACCTATTTGGAGTGTGTTAGCTTTTGGAATTGACATGGAGACACTTGAGCATGATTTAGAGACATCATCCATCATCCATATTCCTAACATCTTGCATACATCCATGGTATTGTTTCTTCTAATGTTAGGTAAAGGTTTTAACTTAATTATGTTAATTAAGTTACCTTTATTCCTCTCTTAAGATTTCACCTTTAGTTTGCATATTGTGACATTTAATAATTATATTTAATTATTAATTTCTACTAATAGAGGTTTTCTTTAGGGTTTTCAATCTCATTTTATAAGGATTGATCATTGTATTTTATCTCTACAGTTAATACATTTTCAACTTTCAAAGCACCTTTTTGTCTAGAATGTACTAGCTACTGTGACGATTATTTGCATGCGGTGATCTTGAAGTGCGTGAGGTTGGCTCACAACTTCAACATGTGGTATCAAAGTGGACCCTCTTGTAGCCCTATTCTTGTTTGAAGAATTTGGGCCCTAGAGTTGATAGTTTAATTTTTATGGATCTGGGGGTCGCCTAATTTTTTGAGATTTTTGGAAAAAAAGACCTCGCCATTGAGTCCATAGTAGCCAAAAACCCCTATTTTCATATAAAAGTTTTCCAATTTGGCCACAGTTGATCTTTGAGGCAAAAAAATTTTTCCCCAAGGCCGTACAGCCCCAGGGCATGAATCACGAGGCTAATTTTTTCAAAAAATCAAATAAAAATTGAAGAATAAAGGTTTTAATTTATTTTTGCACAACCCGATTTTAAAGGCAGCACCACCCTGCGGTGGGCGACCACATCCCGCCACTGGCAACAGGCTTCCCATAGCTCAGCCGATTACTCGGTATCGACCCCACCATGCGGTATGCTCATGCGATGCGTTGTTCTATTGGGACCCCCGCTAGGCGCTCAGCTCCTTCGCGGCCCCTCCCCCACCGATATAGGTCCCATAGGCCTAAGCCTGAGCCCGCCCGTGAGTCCGGCCCTGCTCTGTATTAAGAACCAAGGGCTCCACCAAGTCCTTCAGCTCCCTGGTCTGCCCAGGTGACCAGGGGCTATTTTTTTTAGCCCCTGAGGGCTTTTGGAGACCTTTCTTGAGCAATTTGGAGCTGTTTTCACCAAATCGGGCATATTTTTGTGTACAATCTCCATTTTTCGAAAACAAGATACTGGAAAGATGCTTTCAACGTCCATTTACAGTGTAGGTTTTTTTTTTTCCTTTTTTTCCAATTTTGCTGCATTTTTTTCCAGTCAAATTCATAACTTGTTTTTTGCACTCTCGGGGGCGTAACTTTTGCGTCTGAGCTCCGTTTTGCACAAACAAATAGGCGTTGGAAAGCTAGTTCAGTGCTCTACACAATGATCAGACTTATTTTCCTAGATTCTACCCCAGGTATATTTAATTCAACATTTTGTGTTTTCATAGTTTGCTTAATTACTTGGACATTTTGGCACATGGGAACCTCTTGTTTGCGTCACTAGGATCTATTTCATTTGATCTACATGTTGTAAGGTTAGATTTCTTAGATTTTTTAATTTGAAGAGTGATAATGGGTTTTTCTACTCACCCTTCAGTTGTAATTCTGGAATGGGGTAATTATGAGTCATGGGAAAAGGGCATACTTACACATTATAGGTGGCTTAATATTTTGCCTTATTTGTATGATCTCATACCTGAACTAGCCACTTCAGAGGGAAAACTAGCTTGGGATATCATTAGAGATCACATAGTAGGACTTATATTGTCTAGCATTGATGATGACACTATGTGGGCTATATCAAACATTGATTATCCCCACCCACTTTGGACACGTCTTTGGGAGATCTATGGAGACCCCAATCTCTCTCCATTCCCAGAGGATCCTACTTCAGATTGTCTCTTACCCATTGCTTGGAGAGATAATACACCCTTTGATCATGACACTTTAGAGGAGCTTGAGTATTTAGACACCCTTACATGTTCCAATGGATCAGAGGCTTGTTTCACAGTTCCTACTCTTCAGACTGAGATTATACATGTATCATCCGTTGTTTCTGATGACATCAGTATCACCACATTGGCCCCTATGGATTCAGTTCAACATCATGACTATCTTGGTCATTCATTATCTGCTACATCATGGGATTCTTATCTTGTAGACACATTCTTGTTTGTTGAGTCTCACACTACAAATCTTGAGGATTATTTTGAGGACATTCATCTCCTCTACCTTGACAGTCAGGTTATCACTGTACACCCACCATTTTCCGTGCATTCAGAGGTTGCATTTCAGGATTCTCCACATCAGTTTGGATTTGACATCATTTGTTTCAGTTTAGACAGAGAGATTCTTCAACATCCTATCATGGCACACATCTTGAGACAAATTGGTTCATCACTCTTCACAGGGTTTCTTCGATATTTTCCTTTGGATCCATTTCTTCCCAAGGGGAGGAATATCATTTTCCGCTTCAGGATCTCCTTTTGGATTCTACATCAGGCATCTACCATTGCGACACGAGTCTCTTCATTGTGGGGGGGCCTTCTTGTCTCTTTATATCTCTCCTATGGAGACCATTGTATATGTACTTATATGATAGAAGTTGTCTATGGGGGGTATCATGTAATCCACCTCCTATCCTTCTTTCCCTATCCTTCTTTCATTAGTGCATTTCATTCTTTTCTTTTCTCTCTTTTGGGGGGAGTTTTGTTCCCATGAGGTTTTCTCCCTTTCTCCACTTTATAGAGATTTGGTTGTATTCAGGTACCTGATCAGGCCTAGTTGTCGGGACCCTTGTTTTCTTTCATGCATTGTAGTTACCTTTGCTTTCTTGCACATGTTTGTAGCTGCACTCTTGCTCATCTTAAGGGGGGGTGTTAGAGTAAATGTTTTAACTTAATTATGTTAATTAAGTTATCTTTATTCCTCTCTTAAGATTTCACTTTAGTTTTCATATTGTGGCATTTAGTAATTATATTAATTATTAAATGTCTACCTATTAGGGTTTCTTTAGGGTTGCAAAATCTCCTTTTATAAGGATTGATCATTGTATTTTATCTCTCTTTCTGATTAATACATTTTCAGCTTTCAGAGCACCTTTGCCTTTTTTCTAGAATGTCTTCTTTTTGTGACAGGTTATTTGCATGCAGGTGATCTTTGGGGTTTGTGAGGTTGGCTTTCACAACTTCAACACCTAAGGGGAGGAATTTTGTTCAATGCTTTTGGATCATCTTCAGCATTCAATGTCGAGCTTCTACCATCATTGCAGGAGACTCAACATTGAGAGGGGGCTACATTGTCTCTCTTCTACTTCTCTCTTATGGGGGGGTCTTTTTCCTCACATGGGGTTTTTTCCTTCTCATTCTTCATTGAGAGCATTTCTTTTTTGTATCTTTCATCTCTCTTTTGGGGAGGAGTTTTGTCCCACTAGGTTTTCTCCTTTTCTCCGTTTGTGAGAGATTTCATTTGTATGTACATAGGTACCTAACATGGCCTAGTAGCCATGACCTATTCTTGCATCTTTGTGTCATTTAAATAATAATATGCTACTCCCTAAGTTGTACTTAAGGGGGGTGTTGGTGTAAATAAAGTCTTGTACCTAGTTCATTCATTACTAGGGGACTTATTTACACATGTTAAGTTTACTTAGGTCCTAGGAAGGAATCTTTCTAGAAGGTTTTAGTTGTCATTAGTTGTTATCTTATCTTTTGACTTGTAACACATGTGAACCTAGGTAAGTTTGATTAGTTGTCTCATGTCATATGATTAAGACACTTGTCATAATCCTATGACGTCCTGTATCTCACCTTGGCTATATAACCAAGGGGTCTCTCTCATTGTACACAATCACAATCATATCATTGAATCATATTAATAAGAATACAGTTTATTCTTGTCACATTCTATTCTCTTTTGTTCTTTCCATTTGGCCTCTAGGTCTTGGCAGCCATAACTAATTCTAACAACTATATTGATAAAAAGACCTTGTATTTATAGGTAATTTTCTAATTTCTTGAAAATTAAACATCAAAATCCAACAATTGAAAATTGAATTTGAATCATAAAATTACTACTAAAAACATATTAAAAATTGGGCTCCTCAACTTAAGGGGGGTCTATTTTCCCAAGGGCGAATGGGTCCCCAACCCCAAACCTAAGACACACTAATTTCAAGGCAACTTAATTAATGCTTGCAATTGTTTAATACAAGTTTTCCTTTCGGAAAACGAGATTAACTAGGCTTTTAAATGCATAATTGGGCCAATTAGAGGCTTAATTAAGTCTAATTAATTAGGGAACCCAAACATAGTGTGAAAATGTAAAGGAGTACATTTTCCCACATACTTCGATATAGTTTCTCCTTCACAATTCTCGTCGTCTTTTGGCTTATGTTATAAACTTATTTTCATAGAAGTACATCATGACTTTACAAATATTGTTTATTTTCTTAATTTCTTTGATTTAAAGTTGTAGTGTTTGTAAGAGCAGGGCTTTGCCAAGAAATTTTCCAAGAGGGGCAATAAGCTCTTTGACTTGGACCTTTTTACTATAAGCTTTTTGGGAGAAAAAAATAAACTCATAAGCTTTCAGGGTTGCATGTGCATGTGATCTCTAAAGTGGAAGGATCATTTTCCCCACCTTTTATGGGCACTTATATCTTCCATAATGCCATGGGGGTTAGATTTACACTTTATAGTGTTGTGAGAAATAAATAAACTTTATATGATTATTTATTAATTTAATATAAATATTAAATAGTAATTAGGTTTAAATAATGATGTTTAGATTAATTAAATGATAAATGAAGTGTGAGGATTAGAATAATTTAGTTTAGTGTTGTTGATCAGATATAATTGATGATTGGTATTTTTGTTCTATTATATGTTTGATGGTTTGGTTGGATTAGTCCTTGCAACATAGATATAATGGTCTTCTACTCCTATGAATCTATAAAACATGTTTGCCTATGCTCACTCCTAAGTTTGGAACTTAGTAGTAATAAAAAAATTACCTTTAGAGACTTATTAGATAGAGAGAAATCCTTTCAACTTACTTGACATAATTTAAGTCTTATGTTGATGTGCACGTTTGAATACACACCAAATAAAAATATCAGATTCTTAGATGAATATGGTGTTAGTATTTGTGATGCAAGTTATAAGTCTCTAATTAATATGATGCAAATGACATCCAATATCCAATTTTTGCTACTAATGACCTAAGACAATCCTTTAAATACAAGATCCTAAGGGCTCAATTCAAAGTATTTGGTGTAAAATCCAATAGGCAATGTTCATATTATCTAAAAGGCTCTACTAAAAAAATTAAGAAAAACATTTAAATTGTAAGGAATAGGCTATGAATGCAAGATCCATGCCTATGATATAGTTTCAAGCACATGGATAGATACAAAGAGAACTAGTCTAGACCATTTAGAATTGGGATGGGTAGATGTTGATAAATTTCAATTTTTGGGTCAATTATAGATAAAATTAAAAAAAAACAACAATTATAAAATAAATGTAAAGCAAGAGAATAAAAGGATGAGCTATGCATTTTTATCCTATACAATTTTTTGTATCATTATGTAGAGGAAAATAATATTTCCCTAATGTTAACTTAGTAATATTAACTAAAAACAACAATTAACTCGAAATCAACTTAGATTAATTCATAAAATCTAGGTATTATAAAACTATCTAAAATAATGGCATTTAAAAAAACTAAATGTAAGGGGCTAGGACACTTACCTCTAGGAATAATAATAAAGAACAATTTTATTGTGACATCGATCTTACATGATGTGGATATGACTCAAAAAATAGATTAAAAAATTATAACACATCAAATAGGTCGTCATAGACCTATAATAGCTCCCACATAGTTTTGGGGAGTCAACTTAATACATGTCAATGCAATTAGTTCTTATGTTTTGGTATTTAAATATATTCAATGTCCATTCATTATCATCTGATTATCAATGGAAATTTTATATGCACTATAAAGAAGGATTATTATAGGAATATTTAAATTTTGAGTAGTAAAAGGAACCTAATCTACATTAAAGTCATCTAGATCATCTACATTGTTTGAGATCAAAATTTTCTTGATAATTTCCTCAACCATAAAGTCCATCCAATCAGGGGAGTCATTTTAGGAGAACTTGGTCCTTATGATCCAACAATGTGCAACAAGGGCTTAATAACCAACAAAGAGAAAATTTCAAGATGAATAAGTTAGTAGATGCATACATTCAACCATATTAAATTTGTTGGTTATAGAATATATTCACACAAGTCTAAAATTGATTCAAGCCATAGGATTGACCTATAATAAGCTATATTTTTGTATAGAATCTTAGGCATTTAACATATTAGATAGACTTATTTTTTCTATGCTCAATAACTCAAATTTGTGCCACAGTAAAATTATTCTTCATTATTATTCCTAGAGTGAAGCTCCCTAATACCTATCTCTCTCTCCCTCTCCCCCTTCTTCTCTCTCTCTCTATCCTCTACTTATCTCTCCCTCTTCTCTCTCTCTCTCTCTCTCCCCCTCTTCTCCTTCTCCATCTCCATCTTCATCTCTTTCCCCTCTAGCTCTCTCCTTACCCCTCTCTCTCACTTTTCTCCTTATTGAACACTTAGAATACTGAGGGAGGGGGTGAATTATTTGTTGGCAAGAGACACTGCAAACATTTTCTGGTGTTGTCATTGATGGAACTGTAGTCGATGATTGGATCCACATGTCATCATTTGCTCCTACTGGTAGATAGATTGAGGACAGTCAAGGAAGAACAGAGCATCCGATAGTTCTGTGTTCATCGATTCACAAACAATTTTCTGTCATTATTTTGAGTTTTGGATCTTATGGGAGGTTAATTAATGTATGTCTTGTGTTGTCCAAAAATTTCAGTGCCTCGTATCAAGTTGTATGCAAGTTTGGAGATCCGGTTGAATATATTTTTGTTCATCAGTGTTTTGTGGCTGACCCAGATGATATAAAGTGTTGCAGATATTCGAGGAGTGTTTACTCAATTTTTTTTATGTTCGATCATCTTGGTTTGGGTCCGAGCCAAGTTGTGACTGACCATTGTGGGTGGACATTGAATATCATTCATGATTTGAGCTGATAGTTGTAAATATTCTTAAGTTTTATTGAAGCTGACAGGTTGTGATTAAATTCTTAGTCGCGGATATATATAAATGATCAATTATATAATTTTGTGTTTGTATAAGGTGTGTCGATGTGTGTTGCGAATATAAGAAGGGTGAATGAGTGATTATGCACAGTTTCACTTGTGCATTAAATATTTTATGATGCGAGTTAGAGCAGAGCAGAAGTGCATAATTAGTTAGAAGGACAGAAGATCGACTATTAAGCCTAACCGAAATTGTAATCAAGCATTAGTAGATGTTGTTCTTTCAGTTCATTCTCTTGGATCTAATCCAAATCTCGGTAAGGCAGTGTGCCTTTCCATTTTGAGAAGTGAGCTCTAGGAAGTGAGCCTGAATGCAAGTGAATTCCCATATTGTAAACTTCTTTTTGAGTATACTCAGATCATATTGTGGATTTTCCATCCACTGTAGTTTTTCCTCTAATAGGGTTTCCACGTAAAAATCCTTGTGTTATGGTGTTGTGGTTGTTTGCTTTATGTTTCTGCATATTTCTCGTGGTTGAATGTTTTAAGTGGGTTAAAGATCAGAATAATAAATTTAATTTTTTTACAACACTGATTCACCCCCCCTCTTAGTGTTGCTTGTTTCCAAGAATTGGTATCAGAGCTAGTTCCTTGAAAGAAGTCTAAAAACTTAGGGAGATCTTGGAAAGTGTTTTCAATGGATACAGGCAGTCTTCAAGAACAACTTTTGGTGGCCTTGGATGATCTTGACCATTCAAAATTTGAGAATCGGGAACTACAGGAAAATCTTGAGAATGCAGAAAAAATCATTATCATTGAAAGACAAAATCAATGAATCAAGGGAGAAAAGAAAGGAATTGTGTGATTAGCTTAAGAAGAAGAAGAGAAGCATGGAAGATGAACAACTGAGTCATGCCTTGAAGGAGAAAACATAATAATGTGAATTTTTTTCCAAATAAAATGATGCCCTGAAGCATGAGATGGAATCTATCATGATGAAAATGACCAAGGAGATTGAAGATAGAAAGAAGAATGAAGAAAATCTTGCTCAATCCTTGAAAGAAAAATCTGAAGAGTGCAACTGATTGGAAAATGAATTGGAACAATCTAAAAACAATGAGGAAGTGCTTGAAAAACAACTTGATGATCTCAGAAATGAACTTATTGTTGCAAATGAGTACAAGGAGAAATTCAAAGCAAGCTCAACCAAGCTTGATGAACTAATTAAAGGTCAGAGGACTGATGGTGACAAGCGAGGACTTGGCTATGAAGAAGGGGAAAGTTTTAGATCTAGACAAAGGAATTCTGGACAAGGGAGATTCAGGCAAAGAAATCAGATGAATGGAGCTAGAAGGAATCTGATAAGACAACCAAATTCTCAAAGATTTAATGGTTACTATTTTTCTTGCAATAAATTTGGTCATATGGCTTCTCAGTGTAGAAGCAAGATGAATCCAAGAGGACCATCATTCTCAGGTCAGTGCTTTAATTGTAATAAGTTTGGTCATAAGTCAAATGAATGCAGAAATGTGATGAACAACTTTCATAGAGATGTTAGATGCTATGCATGCAATAGGCTTGGGCATATTTCCAACCAATGTAGATCAAGGAAATCTCAGTGGAATAGTAGGTATGGATAGAGAAATGTTGTGTGTTACAAATGCAACAAATTTGGCCACACTGCTAGATTCTGTTGGAACATAGGAGGTCCGGTAAAAAAAAACATGCATCAGGATGTTAAGGGAAAAGATAAAGTCACTACTGATGTGATCGGGAGGAAAATGCAGAAGAAATGGGTAAAGAAGGATCCCTCTATTGAAGGAAATGTGCCAACACCAAAATCTGCTTCTGGTAATTCCTCCAAGAATTAATTTTAGGCCTTTGGTCTAGGGGGATTCGTCAAGAAAATCTCTTGACTCCCTACTGGTAACTGACATCGGAATGTGGATAAGTCTAGTAAGTGCATAGATAACTTTCAGATGTTGTTCAACCAATTGGAGAAAGTATTATACAGTATTGGAGATCCGTAAAATAATTATCTGTCTTAGTGCATGGAAATAGGGTAATTGGATGAATTAGGGTAAAAGCATTTATTGTGACAAAAGGGGTTAGTTGTGCAAATGATAAAAAGTCATTTTTATCTTTCATTTGTCACTTTTCATTTTGGAGAAAAGAAGTTTGGAGAGCCCTGGAATGAACTTTGCTGAGTTGTGGCGAGATTCAAGTGTAAAAAAGATTCAACGATCAAAAATCTGATCCAACAAAAAGGTATTTATCGAAAAAAATTGTGAATTTGTGAATTTGTAAAAATGACCACTCCATTGGTAGTTGAAGTCAATGATAGACCCCGTCCAAAGTTCAAGTGGCATCCTTTTAATTCTATTGAGACCGAGCCCCTAGGTGTGTTTTCATTTGTACTGTATGAAGTCTTGCACACTGAAGACATTAGGGCTTACATACATTCCAATATTGAAAAGTTAGGGAGCTCACAAATGCTGAATTTGTATTCCAACCATATAATTGGAGAGGAATTCACTATTAAGCCAGAATACAAAACCCTAGAAGTAAAGAAGTTCACATAGTGTGTGAAATTTCCCATATTTGAGGAAAGCGAATGGGTGTGATATATTTTGAGTCGAGTTCATGTTGAGTTCATGTGGTTGAATATACCTTTTAAGATTACGAAAGAGGATATAAGCGTTGTCACAAGTCTAAATTCCTTCGGTGGACTGCCAATTTTGAAATTTGTAAAGAATTAGAAGGTTACTAATGCAACAAGTGCACAATTTGATAGAATAGAAATGACAATCAAAGATATTGTTGAAGTGAATGTGAAATTTGCATCGATGGTCATTAGCTACAAGGTCTACCACTCTAGCTGAGATAATTCAGTATCTAGTACAACCATTTATGCGGCCTATTAGATGGTAAAAGAAAATGCAGATCATGACTTGTGTGAGCTGCTTAGAAGTCAACTGATGGAGAATCTGGGTAAGATTAAGAAAGAAAAGAACTCCTTTAAATATGGTAATTTGCTACTTTGTTTGTTCTTTTATTTCATGAGTGAGGTTATGGGTGTTGGGAAAGTTCATTGGCAAAGTAATCAAACTGCAGCTATGCAAATAAGAGATATATTGTTTGGAATTGGTGATCATTAGACTAGAAATATTGCCCTTTGGGGGTACTTCAAAAAAATTTAGAATATGATGCATGCAAGAGAAAGAATACCTACCTCAATTGTAGAGAAGTACAAAGATACAATCTGTTTCATGGTAGATATTGATCAATGCCATATGGAAGCCGTTGATCCCAAAATGATATGGATTATGCCTATGGGATATGAAGTCGAGGAGAACATCTTGAAGATGTATGCATAACATTTGTTGAGCACGCCTATGGATTCGGTGGAAGAAAGGTTTGGAACCTATGCTGAAAAAGATATGTAGGTGTATGAACAACTGAAGAAGCCTAAGATAATCAGAAGAGTAAGGAAAGAAGTGGAAGTCTTTGCAGAAAGTTTTGGTATATCTGCAGAAGCATTGAAAGAACCCATAAGGAAGAGAGATGAAGTTGAAGAAGGAAAAGAGTCAGCAAGAACCGAATTTGCTAGTCCGGTAGCATCCTCTACCCATACTAGATCTACAAGGAGTTACCCATCCCTATCTGCTCATGCAACCAAGCCTGTTCCTGTGCAAACTCAAGACAAGGCTTTCGGTAAGAGGAAGAAGAACAAGAGCTCAAGAACCTATGAAGTTGTCTTAGAAGATGAGGAGACTGATTCAGATGAAGTTGTGAAAGAAATGAAGGCTACCAACACTCAAGCTACCAAGGTAACAAAGAGGAAATCCTTTGGTGAGGAAGAAAAGGCAAAGAAGAAGGAAAAAACTGACATACCAAGTATGATAGTTGAAGAAGTTGAGAATGCCATTGTCAAGGATGGAAATCTCAAACCCCTCTGCGAATGGTATGAAATGTTTAATGAATCAGGTCAAAGAATTCTTGAAGGGGAAATAATAAAACATCTAAATATTTTCAATAAAGTTCTTGTTGAAATTATGTCTAGTTTACCTAAGAGTCTGTATGATGTTTTGGAGGCGAGAAGAGTAAATGCTAGGACAAAAGAAGAGGATATGAAAAAGATAATTCTTGCAGACTTGTGTCTGGAAATGTCTATTGAGGAGATGAATTCACTCCTGGACAAAGCCAAGAAGGAATTCAAAAGAAAAATAAGGGTGAATAAACTTATGATCGGTGAAACTAGTGTTGTTTTTGATGAAACCAAGAAAATCTTGGAAGCATTTCTGTCAAGGAACAAGATCAATGTTGGAGAAGTGAATGCTGAAGATGTTGCATCTGATCTGGTAAATGAGGAAGTGAATGTAGATATTGAGGATAATAAGATTCCTCCTGATGTGGATAATTCAGAAGCACCTATGGAGACTTAAGTTCCTAAGGTTGTATTAGTTGAAGAAAAGGAGATGCCAAATGAAGAAGTTGAAGCTCCTAAAGTCAATCAGGAAACAATTACTATAGAACCAAAAGTTGAAGAAGAAGAAAAAGGTACAAGTTAAGGAAATCCCAGTGGAAGTAAGAGACACTACCAAGGAAGTGGAGAAATCTCTAGTGGATCAACAGGAAGAATTTGAGCCTAAATTGGTTGAAGGCCTGATCAATCTATCCACCTTGTCCCCAATTCAGATAATGAAGGTCACATCATTTGCACAAGTTAAGGCTAGTGAGAAGATTCTGAAGTCTTACATTGAGGATAGTGAATTATTAAGTCTTGCATATGGAGTTTTGGAGAAAATTATGCCAACTCATGTCAAGGATCTGTCTGGTCCCTCTTCTGGTGAATTGAAGAAGCTCATAAATTCTGTAAGTACTCATTTTGAGTCTTTTGAAAAATCAGCCATGGTTAAAGTGCAGGAGTTTGATGGAAAAATATTTAGTTGGTCAAAATAAGTGATTTCTAAGGATAAAACTCTGTTAGCCACCTGTATGAAGAATATTCAAGATTCTATATCTGAAGGTGGAAAGGCCTATAAGTCATGTTTAGTTTTGTCTAAATTCACTGAAGACAATGATAAGAGGGTGAAGGATCTTGAAAAAAAATTGGCTACCATTTCTAATGCTTTTGATGTGTTAATTGGTGATGTTGGTAAGCAAGAAGGTCAAGTAATATCTCTACTTGACAAAATAAGGAGCTTGAAGCATGAAAATGATAGGATTATAGGAAGAGCATGTGAACTCAGAGGACTAATTGGTCCAAAGATTGAAATAATGGTGAATGCATTAAAGGAAGCCAAAGATGCTATGGTAGTTAGTGACCCAATGAATCTTGAGACTACAAAAACTCAATCTTATTTAGTTTGTGGTCACATAATAATTCTAGAGAGTTTCAAAAGGGTTTGGGACACAAATTTGAGCGTGTTGAAGAGAGATTTTGCAGATATTTTCAAATTTGTGTAAGTAACAAGATCATACCTATACAGTTTTGAAATTTTGTTTCCCCAATTTTTCCATTGATGTCAATGGGGGAGAGTTGTATAGTGAAAAATGTATATTTTTCTTAGGGGGAGTTGCATTTCTAAGCTGAGATTGAAGATTCTTTTTGAAGTTTTGAAGTGGCAGTGTAATTCATGTTGGTACTGATCCGACACTTAGTTATTTTTCACTAAGTGTTGCCATCAATGCCAAAGGGGGAAATTGTTGGAAAGAGACACTACAAAGATTTTTTGGTGTTGTCATTGATGGAAACCCTAGTCGGTGATTGGATCCACATGTCATCATTTTCTCCTACCGATAGATAGATTGAGGACAGTCAAGGAAGAACAAAGCATTTGATAGTTTTGTGTTCATCGATTCACATACAAATTTTTTGTTGTTTTTTTGAGTTGTGGATCTTATGGGAGGTTAATTAATGTATGTCTTGTGTTGTCCAAAAATATCAGTGCCTCGTATTAAGTTGTATGCAAGTCTGGAGATCCGGTTGGATATCTTTTTGTTCATCAGTGTTTTGTGGCCGGCCTAGATGATATAAAGTGTCGCAGTTATTCAAGGAGTGTTTACTCAAATTTTTTTGTGTTCGATCATCTTGATTTGGGTCTGAGCTAAGTTGTGACTGACCGTTGTGGGTGCACATTGAATATCATTCATGATTTGAGCCGACAGTTGTAAATATTCTTAAGTTTTATTGAAGCAAATAGGTTGCGATTAAATTCTTAGTCGTGGATATATATAAATGATCAATTATATAATTTTGTGTGTGTATAAGGTGTGTCGATGTGTGTTGTGAATATCAGAAGGGTGATTGAGCAATTATGCACAGTTTCACTTGTGGATTAAATATTTTTTGATGCAAGTTAGAGCAGAGCAGAGAAGAAGTGCAAAATCAATCAGAAGGACATAAGATCGACTACTGAGCCTAACTGGAACTGTAATCAAGCATTAGTAGATGTTATTCTTTCAGTTCATTCTCTTGGATCTAATCCAAATCTTTGTAAGGCAGTGTGCCTTTCTATTTTGAGTAGTGAGCTCTAGGAAGTGAGCCTGAATGCAAGTACATTCCCATATTGTAAACTTCTTTTTGAGTATACTCAGATCATATTGTGGATTGGCCATCCACTGTGGTTTTTCCCCTAATAGGGTTTCCGCGTAAAAATACTTGTGTTATGGTGTTGTGGTTGTTTCTTTTTTGTTTCTGCATATTTCTCTTGGTTGAATTTTTTAAGTGGGTTAAAGATCAAAACAATAAATTTAATTTTTGCACAACACTGATTCACCCCTCCTCTCAGTGTTGCTTGTTTCCAACATCAGTATTCTCTGAAACCACTTAAATATTCATTTCATATAGAATATTAATTTGTAGTAAGAAAGGAAAGCATGAAATAAACCATTAACATCACATAACACATGAACATTGGATTTTTACGTGGAAAACCCAAAATGGGAAAAACCACGGTGAGGGTTAGCTCACAATATATTATAATCAGTTATAATATATTACAAAAATGCTCACTTTAGGTGGACTCATTTCCCATATAAATAATAAAAGATAGAAGATGGTGGTGGCTCACAACCAAGATTTGTACTATTATAAATGCATCTACAACATGCTAGAATACAGTTCAATTGAAGATCAATCCATTGAATTTACACACTTCATACTGATTTGCACTAACACTCTACTTTGATATGCATTCACATTATATTCACACAATTCACATCAACTGCACATCATACACACATCTTTGTCACCAAAATAACAAAAAAGATCTTACATATATATCTGCTTCATCCACAAACACCTACAACATCAATTAGGTCATCCTTATTAGATTTATTATATAAAATGTAACTTGTCGAGTCAACATACACACATACATGCTTCACGCCATGATTCAAAACTTATAAAACATCACATAGGTAAGCATGGACCTATAATAGCTCCCACATAATGGATCTATACATCTCAAAATTTTGCAATACCCAAAACTTATTAGGTCGGCATAGGTAATGACCTAACACCAAAATTTATCAACTATACAACCACAAACGAACACGTGGACCTCAAAAATAATTCCACTTGGAATCCATATTCTACTGACACCTGTCACTATTGCCACAAATTCACAAAGACAGATACCAATTTGTGGAGTGATGCAAATCCTCCAAAACATACATACTATATTGGTAACACTGTAACTACCAGACTATGACTTTTGTCATTCATAATTTCAACACCAAATACTGAAACACTATGAAAATTTGGATTAGATTCTTCTAACATCCAAAAAAATTACACCAAAACTACATAGCAAGATTCTACATAGCAGACCAATGTGCACCAAAATACCAGATATCCTATACACTAAAAACACTTTTTTGACACTTAGTCCATTTTCCCTTTTATTTGACTTCACCAAATCAAACCTTCTTGCAAATATCCATTCGATAACCATATTCAAACATGCTCAAGCTATATAAAATGGTTTGTATTGCATACTATGCAACTTATGCTCATATCTCATGCTCATGTTGCCAACAAACATATCAATGACAAACTCCTTATTTTTCCAATAATCTCCCCCTTTGTCATTGATGAAAACATGCCAAAAATTCTCTCACGAACTATTCTCCCCCTTTGAAATCAAAGGAAAAGGGCACATACTTATGTTCTTCTCATATACCAAAACTCCCTGACTGATATGTACATAAATACAAAAGAGGAACAAATTAAAAACTTTATTGACTCCACTTAAGGGTGTTATTTGCTAAAAATTTTCACTAGAAAATTGCCCTATGACATCTACATATATACACTAAAATATGAACCGACAAACTGAAATACATAAAAATAAGTACAATTACTCGGAAGAAGTATTTGACACTTGTGGATTTTCTAGGTGTACTTGCCATTCCTACTTCCCTTCTTCCCAACTATTCTTGGCTAGACCAAGCATTATGCTCTAAGTCTCAAATTCCATCAAAAGTTCTTTACCATCATCTGGAGTGTTGGGTGCCAGATTTAACTTAGAAGCTTTATCTGCACTCATCAGGGCATTGGAGATAGGTATGAACTTGGTGTTCACCAGATCCCTAAGGTGACCAAACTACATTATAATATTCTCCTTTTGAACTTGCAGTTGGAGGAACTGCTCGTGTAGATTTTCTATTGCAAACCTTGTGCTCCCATCCAAATCTTGTGCTAGATCATAGGCACAACATGCTTTGTCTATTTGGGACTCAATTGAGTCCATCTCATCTTTTATGCTCTTTGTAGAGCTTGTCCATTTCATGCAAAATTGAAATAACATTTTGGATTTCGCAAAGAAATCTTGTACACTTTTGAGATTTTCTTGAAAATTTTTGTGTGCAGAGGCACACTTTTTAGTTATGTCCAATAATCTCTTCTCATTTATCTTTTTCTCCATCTCCTTCTCCAATTTCTCCTTTAATCCACTAGAATACTCTTTGAAGGAATCAAGTAAAAACTTCAGATTCTCCATACTGTATAGAGAGTTATCAATACTTACTCTAGGTATGCTCTCCTAAAGAATATTGACTGCCTCATCAATGAGTTCTGTGCTTTTCTGATGTGTTTGCAAAATCTCTTTCCGAGTTGAGGCATGAAGAACATCGCCTAGTTGAATTTTGTGCAAGAGATAGATTTTACCCATGTCTACTTGCCCTTGTTGCATAGGAAGTTGCAATAACTGGGTAGATACAACTGGTTGAAACTGTAATTGCATACTCAATAAATTTCTCAATGGATCTCTAGAGGAATTGAAAGATTCTCCAACTAACTTTGTACTATCTTTTGCAATCTTCTTCTCAAATGCCTTTTCTTTGTCACCAGTATTAACTGGTGTCTCCTTATCCTTCTTCTCCCCTGTACCGGATGAATCCTTAGAATTTTGCATATCATCATTTTTGTATTGACAGTCTCATCTTCATCCTCTTTCTCTTCATTAGTAGATTGATCCTTGTTATCCAGAGGTATGTTTATCTCTGAGTGGCCTTGAGCATCTTTTGTTTTTATTTCTTGTTTTAGAGGATGTGTGTAATGTCCCGTGAGTGCATCCTCCTTCTCATCTTCTGTAGCTTTTTCCTTTGTAGTAGTGTTCTCTCCTACTAGAGGAGCATCATCAGTGATATTTTCAACAATGTCCTATGCACTAGTAACTCCTTTCTCTATAACCTTTACTTACGAAAGACTATCATCAACATAGTTTTGCACATTTTCTTCTTCTGCAACGTGCTCATCATGTTGTACTTCCTCTACAATATTCACATCTAGAGCTAGCATGTCATCATGCATTTCCTCTGTGCTATCCAAAGTCATTCCTAACCTTTTTGCCAAATTGGAAACCTTCTCCATAGACTCATTCTAGAGCCTCTCAAGATCATTTTGATCTCTGATCATAAGGGTGGTTACCGTTTGCTTTGATTGGAGTTCTTTATTATACACTTGAGCCAATGTGGCTTTATTTTCATTTGAGAGAGGTGCAATAATCTTCTCCAAAGCAAAAACCCTCAAATTTGCTTCTTCATCGATTGCCTCCTATCTTCTTGCATATAGTACATTCCTTAATTCTTTAGGAAACTACTTTTCAATGTTATTCATATTATCTTCAAAAGTAATAATATACTTTACAATAGATTCTTTAATGGTTCCCTTATCTATGTCATCAATAGTAGTGTACAAGGCAATAGTTTCTCCTAACATCTCATGCTCCACAATCCCATTAAATAAAGCATCAAGTTTCATAGGGCTATGTGGTCTTACCATAGTCTTTTTCTTCTTTTCATTTGGTGACTTCTTCTCTTTGCTAGATTCAGGCTTTTTTTCCCTCATTTGCAATTTGTAGCCTTGTTTTTCTTTTTCAACCTCAACCTCACTGTCAATGTCTACAATGTCAATTTTATATTTCTTTGTATTTGCTTCACCTTGTGAAGCTTTTGATTTTCTCTTTTGGAGCAATTTAGTTCCTTCTTATTCTTCTTCATCTTCCATATTCATGCCCATATATTTTTCCCTTGTAGCTTTTGGTTTTACCCTTCTCTTTGCAGGGCCAGTTTGTTGGAGTAGCTTTCTCTTTCTCAAGCTTCTTCTGCTACTTAACTAGAGATAATTTCTCCTTTATTAGAGCACTTGCAGACTCTTTTCTCTTCTCCCCTACAATAGGCTTAGTCTCAGAGGAATTTTGGGCAATTGAAGGAGTGGTAGTTGTTCTACCAGATCTTCTGATACTTGATGATCCTCCCGGTGAGCTAGACATGGCTTTTTGCCTTCTCAACTTGTTCTTTTGTGAGGCCCATTTCCTCTACAAACTGTGCAACCATATTTTTAGCTATCTTCTTTATCTATTTCTACATTTGATCCATGTGCACCTCCATGGATTTATCCTCATATGTACCATATCTTTCCTCAGAGGTGTCTTTTGATTTTCTTAGCATGAAGTCTATTGTTCCAGTGATCTCATCCTCTGTAATCTCATATCCCATCTCTAGGATCCAAACTGTACTAGGCTCAACAACCTGTATGATGCAATAATTGTTTTCACTAAGAATGTGATGTCATTGTTGTACTTTTCTAATATGCTTTTTGGTATCCTTTCTCTAGCCTATATTTTCCCATAAATTTTTTTAAAGAATACCCAAAGGGAATTCTTCTGTGTATTTGAGTCTCCCTATCTCATCAAATGATCTCTAATATGATGGGCTACAGGTCTATCCTTTAGCCACACTATGTTCCTTATTCTAAGAACCTCATTCAAAAAGTAAAATAGTAAGAAAATGATTAAAGTGCCAAACTTGAAGGCATACTTAGAGTCCTTTTTTTTTCTACAAATTTTCCATAAGCAGTAGTCTCAACAACTCACAAAGATTATATTTTTCACCCTTCTTAACCATCTTATATGATGTATTGATGGCAGTTGTTGATACTAATTTTTCTTTATTGGTGAAGTATATTATGTATCCTATCATGATTAAAGCAAACTTGAATGCCAGGTTTCTGATGTCCTTTATTGTCAATGCCCTTCTATCATACTTCACACCTATTCTCTCCATCACCATTTCATTTTTCACTGACTTGAGCACCAAAACTGGTCTAGTTGAGCACAATCCAATGACAACCCTAATAGCCTCTTTATTAATCATATGTGGTATATCCAACCAGGGGAATTTTTCATGAATGTGGCTCAAGGTGTATCTTTCCCACTCATCTACATAGAAAAATATGGGAAAAATGTTCCAAGCATCGAGTTTCTTCTCTGCCAAAACCTCAAACTCTAATTTCAACTCAAAATCATCTCAAATGAGTTCTTTGTACCATACATCACTAAGCTTTGTATGATTATATTCTTCCATCTTAACATGAATGTATGTCCTAACATCTTCTATGTGCAAAAAACCATATGGGATGTGTGAAAATGCACCATTCAGATCATCCACCAAATATTTGTTGATATGTCATTTGAAAATTTAGGGTGTGAACGATCTGTAACCTCTACAACTTGTGGTGTATACTTTTTTGCAGAAAATTTAAAGCACTTTTTGAAACTAGGGAAAATGGAAATTGCAAATACCTTTTAAGCGACTTTTCGAATAGGGTGTCACTTGCACTAGATCACAATTGCCTCAATCACTCCACTTCACTCTTTCACTGCTATGATCTTCTCAAATTCTCATTTGCAAATGATTTTTGATAAGTGAAATCACTTATAAACCTTTTAGAAATCAACCTAATTTCGGATTGAATACTCAAATTGAAAATCTTGTAAAAACCCTAACTGTGTGCATAGTCAACTTCAAATACCCCAAAAATTTCCACAACTAAATATTTTCCACTAGTTCTTCCTCCAATAGGTCAATCATATTGACCCATACCTCATATCCACATGTTGAAGCATCAACACCATTTATTTGGCAAAGGATAAAGAATCTTCTATTAATGCTTCCCCTAAACCAAAGCTTTCTTCTTAGTTTTCAAAGGAAACATTTGCACCAGATGCTGACACAAACTTAGGATGAGTCTCATTGTCTTCCTTCTTTTTCCAAATCTTGTCCATCTCTTTCTTCATCTCTACTGGATCAACCTTTTTCACCAAATCATTCTTCTTTACAAGATTGTTCTTCTTTATATTCTTGCTCCAAATTTTTTAGAGATATGTCCAGGTCTACTACAATTGTAACATATATGATATTCTTTTGAACAGGTTTACTTCCATTTATTCTACATCTACATTGATTAGATTTATGCCCAAATCCATTACATGCATAACAGTAGCCATTAAAAGATTGAAACCTCATACCATTGTTATAGCCATTCATCATTTGAATTTTGCATTCATTATCCTTGTGACCAAATCTCTTGCATGTAAAGCATTAACCGAGAAAATATTGAACATTCTGATTCATTTTGGCTCTACATTCCATAGCCTTATGTCCAAATCTATTACAAGAATAACATAAACCATTAAAATATGGGTACCTTTGTGCATTTGGTTGTCTGGTAGGTGATCTCTTGAAGTCTCTCCTTTGATTTTGGACCTGTTTTCCATTGCTCTTTTTATCCTCAATATTCTTTTTAGGCCGATTTGGAGTTTGATCTGTCTTTGAGCTTTCACCTTTTTGAAACCCTAATCCTTTTTTGTCTTTAGATCCTTTCTGGTTTGTAATCATTTATCAAAATTTGTAGATCTCATTTTGAATTTATCTTCATGACTCTTTTCCTTCTCAAGATCTGATCTGAAGGTACAACTTCTTCACTTGCTTTGAACATTCTTTAGATTTTCTTCTCATCTTTGCATTCACACATTATTCAACTCTTTTTCCTTCTTCAACTTGCACCTTCAGACTGGTAATTATTTCATTGGCTTGCTTTAACTGCTCACTGACCTCCTTATGTATTTCTCTGAATTTCTTGATTTTCTCTCTCAATTTTTTGATGCATTCATCTACTTCTTTAACATTTTCCTTCAGATCTTTGTTCTCACTTTCAGTCCTTTCTAGATCTTCAAGGGCTATTTTGAGTTCTCCATTCATGACAACCATACACTCTTCTTCTATAAACCCAACAACATGCATCTATTCCATAGGAGTAGGAAATCTTCTTATAGTCATGTGTTCAACCTCCAAGATCTTCCCCAAGTAGTTAAGCTTCTTCCAAGGAACTAGGCTCTAATACTAATTGTTGAACACCTCGAATACTGAGAGGGATGGGGGTGAATTAGTATTCTCTAAAACCACTTAAACATTTAAATATTCATTTAACATAGAATATTAATTTGCAGTAAGAAAGGAAAGCATGAAATCAACCATCAACATCACATAACACATGAACACCATATTTTTATGTGGATAAACCAAAATGGGAAAAATGATGGTGAGGGTTAGCTCATAATATATTATAACCAGTTATAAGACATTACAAAAATGATCACTGCAAGTGGACTCACTATCCTAGTGGACTCACTTCCCACAAAAAGAAGAAAAGATAAAAGAGAGTGGTGGATCATAACCATGATTTAAACTATTATAAATGCATCTACAACATGTTGGAATATAATTCCATTGAAGCTCAATATACTGACTTTACACACTTCATACTGATATGCACTTACACTCTTCTCTAATTTGAATTCACATTATACTCACACAATTCACATCAACTACACATCACACACACATCTCTATCACCAAAACATAAAAAATGATATATATATTCGCTTCATCCACAAACACCTACAACATCAATTAGGTTGGCCTCATTAGATGTATTATACAAAATATAAAATATAACTTGTTAGATCAAAATACACACATATATGCTTTGAACCATGATTAAAAACTTATAACACATCAAATAGGTCGGTATAGACCTATAATAGCTCCCACATAACGGATCAATACATCTCAAAATTTTGCAATACCCAAAACTTATTAGGTCAGCATTGGTAATGACCTAATAACGAATTCATCAATTGTACAACCACAAAAAAACACATGGGCATTAAAACTTAATGCCACTTGGAATCCATATTCTACTGACACCTATCGCTATTGACAAAAAGTCTCAAAGCCAGATACCAATCCACAGAGTGATGCGGATCTTGTAAAACATATATACTATATTGGCAACATTGTAACTAACAGACTAGAACTTATGTCATTCATAACTTCAACACCAGAGACCAAAGAATTGTGAAAATATAGATTTAGATTCTTCTAACATCCAACAAAATTACACCAAAATTGCAAATTGAGATTTTACATAGTGGACCAATGCAGACCAAAATACCAGTTTTCCTATACATTGAAAACACTGTTTTTACACTTAGTCCATTTTCCCTTTTATCTATCTTCACCAGATCAAACCTTCTTGCAAATATCCACTGGATAACCATCTTTAAACATGCTGAAGCTATATAAAATTTTCTGTACAATGATCTTCATACACCGGATCATAATGTTGACATCAATGACAACACTGTACTACATAGTGTGCAACTTATGCTCAGACCTCATGCTCATGTTGCCAACAAAAATATCAAAGACAAAATCCTTATTCTTCCAACACTCTTATCTATATATCCCTCTTTGTATCCCTATCCTCTCCATATTTCAAACACAACACAAGCCTTTTTGTAATGGAGCCTGATTATCTTCCTGATTTAGAGGTTTTGTATCAGTTGTGTTTGGATCCCTCTAACTGGATGCATAGTTGACTTGAAGCTACCACTTCTCCATTGAGACCTTTGTTATAGTTGTCACTCAGAATTGCACCCAGCTAAACAAGGAGTTCAACATTCTAGTGAAATAATGTAACAAACCTCAAGGTTTGGAACCTTGCAGATGAGGTTAGATCTCTGGAGAAGGAAAACTTCCTTTTGAAAACCAGGTGCAGTGAAGGCTAGTCCAACCCTGCGTTGTAAATATCTACACTAACCCTAAACTATGAATTGCAGGGGAAAAGGGGAGGAGGAGGAATGCTAAAAATAAGGGAAAAAGGTGATGCACCAAGTTTTAAAGTGTTTCTTCCTGCTTTTATTGCATAGGGTATCAAAAAAATCACTTGAGAAACTCACACAATTCTTTACTTTACTAGATTCACAAGGGAAAACATGAAGGCTAAGATTTTGAAAGATGGAAAGGGGTAGAGGTTACCCACAATCAACACTTTTCCAACAAGCTAGCACAATAATACACCCTACAGAGATGATACAAGAAATGCATGCATAGAGGTATCAAATAATACACAGGATACAACCATAGAGAAGAGGTAAAATGAATGATTTTATTGACACAAAGGTATGGAAGCTAATTTTACAGTCACAAAATGCTAGAGTAGCATAATCTCTATTATAGAAAATTGCAAGGAAGAACCCCTAAAAAATATACAAGTGTTTCCTTTATAGTTCAAGCATAACTTAGTCGACTCCAAGCCAAACCCTAACCCTTACTCGGGTTAACAAACAACATAAATCCATATAGATTAGGGTTGAGGTGACCAAATAATGAAAAATGTGTTAAAGGATGAGCCCTAGACATGCAAAGACCTACACACCATTCCTCTGTAATAAATGTTTCCCAAAAATCCCTCCAAAGTACCCCATGAAATTAACAATCTGGGTATGGGGCAAGAGAAGAAGGACAATAATCAACAATAAATGAGCATGGGTTCCCATGAGATCAACCAAAGCCATCAGGAAGTGCAATAAATGCTATCCTTGAGGTTTAGAAGGTTAACATGAAGGTGAGAAAGTCACTTAGACATTAATGGTGTCGTCACGAAAAACACGCCATTCTATGGAAAACGGGGCGCCGAACCCAAAAGAAACCTCTTTTTGATCAAGAAATAAATGGTATGGAACCCCTAAAAATTGTATATCAAAGGTCGAGCATCAATTCTACCTCATACCATTTGATAAAGAGAAAAAGACTGTCGGAAGTTGGGCGTTGGGGGTACTGCTTGCCACTTTTTGGAAGAAAGAAGACAAAAGTTGTGAAGTCTGTTAAATCTACTGCCTATCAGGCATCAAAGATTGGGAGGAAAGGCTACCTCTTATCGAGTAAGAGGTAAGGGGAAAGACGGAAGCCCAATCTCCGATGTCTAAAATGTGAGATCGGGGATTGGGGGGTGGGGAGAGGAATTCCTCCTATCAAAAGGAGGTAAGGAGGAATGAAGAAGTCTGATGCCCAACCTATGAAAGTTTGATACTTGTCAAATCTTCAAAGGGGGCAATTGAGACTTCAGGAGTGACAGGAAGGCCCTAAGGCTGAAGACCCAATTTCCAAAAGCTAAAATGAGCTTTCGAGGATTAGGGGTTGGGAAAAAGAGATACCTCCTACCAAGTAAGAGGTAAGGGGAAAGATGGAAGCCCACCCATTGATGTCCGATAGACATAGAGTTAGCCAAAACTTTTAAATGCCGCGTCAAAGGTTAGGGAAAGAAGTATGGAAGGTGAAAGCAAGAAGCTTGATCTTCGACCACTGGAATGTGAGTTCAGGGATCGAGAGTTGGGGAGAGAGGTTACCTCCTATTAAGTTAGGGGTAATGGGAAAACTTGGTGTCTGATGCCCAAAAAAAACATTGGGGATTAAAGAACGAAAAGAGGAGATGAGCGATAAGTAGAAGAATGGTAAGTGATAAGATGGAAACCCGGCCTCTGATGTTTGAAATTCAACACTTAGGAAAATATTTAAAGGAATGAATCGAGCTTTGGGGGTCGGGTGGGAGGCTTATGACTTGTGAGGAAGAAGTGGTAAGGATTAAAGGGGAAGACCAATGACCGACAATCGAAGGACTTAGGAGGAAAAATGGGAAGGGGAAAGAGACAAATCAAAAAACCCTAAAAATTTAGAATTAGCTAATTTTAAAAACCTTTAAAGTGGGGACTCATGAAATATGACCCATGTGGGATCTCTCAGATCAATTTTCAATGATGGGTCATAAGGATGGCATGGAATGACAACATTCTTGGTAACTTTGCAAGATGATTGCCTGCTAATCATGGAATCTAGGGGCCTTATCAATCCATTGGGAACATAGTCATGGGGATAAAATTGCAACAATTGGGGTCACCCAAGAAAACAAAGCATGTGCAAACTGCACTTGGAGGAAAGTAGGAAACTATAAGCATACATTCCCTTAAGGAGAATGCAAGGTGTTCAAGAGAACTTCTTGGAAAGAAACAACCCAATATAATATGTGCAAAATATTGATAATACCTCAAAAGCAACGTTTGAGATGAATCCCATTAATTGAGATTGGTACTTCTTCTCCATCCATTTTTGATAGTTAGAAGGTATTATGCTATTTGCTCTCAAAAGTGATGTAAGGTCCACTCCACATAGCATCAAGTTTTGTGTGCCTTCCAGGTCTATTCTTAAGTTCATCCCATTTGAGGACTACATCTCCCTCCTTGAAGACTCTAGGGGTGGCCCTTTTGGCAAAAGACCTCTTTACCTGATTTTGATGCTCCTCCATTGTCTTCATTGCTTTATCTCTGGATTCTTCCAACTCCATCAAATGTTCATACCTGACCATCATTGGGTCCTCCCCCTCTAGCATTTCCAACTGATTAGCCAACTCAAGAGATGGTAGCTCAACTGATAAGGGTAACCTTTCTTCTTTTTCATACACCAACATGTATGGGGAGTTGCCAATGGATCTCTTGGGGGTGATTCTATCCACCCATAGGGAAAAATTTAGCTTGGTATGCCAATTCCTTTGATTATCTTCCATGGTCCTCTTGATGATCCTTATCAAGTTCTTATTCATTGACTTAGCCAAACCATTCCCTTGAGGGTAATAGTTTGATGAGGTACTTAGATAGATACTATTCTTGACAACCCATTCACTTAATTTTGTACCCACAAAATCCAAAGCATTATTAGAAATAATAGAATCAGACACTCCAAACCTTGTCACTAGCTCTTCATAAAAACTTAGAACAACAGTATCATTAGCCTCCTTGAATGCTATAGCTTCAATCCACCCGGTGAAATAATTGGTGGTAGTGAGGACCCATTTATGTCCTACACTAGAAGGTGGGTTAATGGCTCCAATAAATTCAATAGCCCATTTCATGAAGGGTTGTTCAACTTGGATAGGTTATAAAGGAAGAGTTGCCAACCTTTCCTTTCCTAAGAAAAAGGAACATTTCTTACACCTCCTTACCCATTCATGTGTGTCCTTGAATAAACTAGGCCAATAATATCCTAGCCTCATTATCTCTAGAGCTTTAGTTCTAGGTGCAAAATTTCCACCATCTGCCCCATCATGAAACTCCTCAAGCACTCTGTCAACTTGATCAATATCAATGCATCTGAACAAACAACTATTGACATCATTCTTGAAAAGTATACCACTTAAGAGTACATATGGGATGGATTACAACTTGAAATACCTTCTCTTAGCCATATCCATTCCTTGTAGGTGCTCACATGTTTAGAGGAAATGAACCATATTGTGTACCCAGCTCCAGGGAGAAATATGTGTAGCTATTTAGGGTCATTCTTGGAGGGCTAGGAAAGCATCTGCAACCTCTTTATTGTTATTTCCCATATCACCAGCTAGCTATTCACACAAACCTAGTTTACCTATTACAAGCTTTGTGACCTTGATTTCCACATCATACTCCATTACTTTTGTGACCCACCTAGCCCTCTGATCACTCAAATCCTTATTCAATAGGAACTCCTTAACACTTGGGTGGGAAAACATTAATTTAATCTTGTTAATAGAAACCAAATGGTAGAAATTTTGGAGGCTCCTAATTACAACAAGTACATAATTTTCAAAAAAAGAGTACCTTTGCTCATAGCCTTCTAGGCCTTGACTAAAGAATGCTATTGGATGCTCCAAATTGTCCTCATTCTTTGGCACTAGCATAGATGAGATGATATCCGTGTCCCCATAAGTGTAGAGAATGAAATATTTGGAAAATTTAGTATTTACCAATGTAGGTGCTACTGCTATGGCTTCTTTGATGGCCTCAAAACTTTATTTTCCTTCCCTTGACTAGCTGAAACTCACATTTTTCTTCAACATAACTGTTAGTGGTTTTAACAAATTAACAATATTAGGTATAAACCTCCTAACAAAATTTATCCAAGGAAACTTTGCAAACCATTTTTATGGCTAGGTAGAGGTAAATTGAAAATAGAACTCACCCTTTCAGGATCAATGGTCACACCATGTTTTGACACCACGTGACCTAGTAACCTACCTTCATGCACAATGAAAATGCACTTTTTGGGATTAAGTGATATCCCAAACTCTCTACACCGATCAAAAATCTCCCTTAGGTGAGTGAAATGTTCCTTTGCATCCTTGGAAAAAATATTAATATCATCCAAATATACAAGAATGATCTTATACATGAGGCCTTGGAAAGCCATATCCAAATTTCCTTTTGAAAGGTTGCTCCATCATTGGAAAATCCAAAAGGCATTTTCTTGTATGCCATTGTTCCCCACTTGGTGGTGAAAGCTATCTTATAATGGTTCTATTCCTTCACTAACACCTTGTTGTACCCAAAATAACCATCCAACAAAGAAAACCTATCAAATCCTACAACTTGCAAAATCTGCTCCATAGAGGGCATAAGATAATGGTCCTTCCATGAGGCCCTATTCAGGTCTCTAAAGTCAAAACACAACCTTATTTCTCCACTCTTCTTTCTTATGGGGACAAGGTTAGAAACCCATGAAGTGTGTTTTATCAGAAAGATAATGTTGCTCCCAATCAAAATTTTCAATTCATTTCTCAAGAGTGGCTCAAGGTTGGGATCTAAAGGCCTTTGCTTTTGTTCATTGGTTTTGCATTCAGATCAACCTCAATGGTGTGTTGGGATATCTTGGGATCAAATCTCTTTAAATCAAAATATTCCCAATAAAAAATGTCACAAAATTATTGAAAAAGTGGAACAAAAGCTTCTTTATCCTCTTAGGAACAAAGCTTACCAATTTTAAGAAGTTTACATTTGAAGATTTCCACTTCTTTATATTTATACTACTTGACATGCATGCTGATTTTTCCTCTTTTAAGTTGATCATTTGAATTAAAAATGGACTCCAAAGTAACTAAACCTTTTGGAAATTTATTTTTTCTTAGCTGTATAATCTGGTCACCATATTGCTATTGTAACTTTGCTTGGTTTCCAACTACAAACTCAACCTCTTCAAGCAAGAAACTGAGCACATGCTCATCACTTTCAAATTTTTTCCAATAGACGTTGTTATCAAGAACAAATGGACTTACAACCACCTTGACATGCTGTTGTATCCTATCATTCTTAAGATCATTTGGAATGTCAAATTGGGCACCTATAGCAGCCAACCTATCAACATGTTTATTCTAATTCCTAGGTATGGACAACAGATTGAAAGCATCAAACTCTTCTATCGCATCCCATACCCTATGTTTATATGACTTGAACAAGTCATTTTCGGTCAAATCAAGCCTCTTACCTGGTGCACGATCAATTCACTATCACCAAACACTTGTAGGAAAATTATTTTCGTTTTCCTTTCCCAATCCAAACCTTGTATAAGGCCTTCATATTCAAATGTTTTGTTATTACAATTGAAAGAGAAACAAAAAGCTATGTAATACTTTTCACCTTTCAGAGATACAAGCCAAGCACCCCACCAGCTCCATGCCTAATTCTTGAACCATCAAAAACATTTTCCAAACCTCATTTTGTTGCTATTTATGTAGCTAGTCCTCTTCCTTTTAAAGATTAGGGATGAAAGAATCTGGCACATGGAAAAAAAAACCCTATGCCCAATTCCTCTAAATTCTTATTTGGGTCAGTTTCAATGCTTCCAGCTTCCCATTCATCCAAAATAATATTTGAAATACCCTTTGTTTGGGTGTTGGTTCTTGAACAACAACATGCTCATCATGGTCAAAGATGGTATAATTGGCATTATCCTGACAAGATACATATGGTTCTATGTGATCCTTTGCTATAGATTCAAACTTAATGGTCACTTTGATTCCATACCTTGTTCTAACCAGTATATGTGACCAATCTAAGGATAGATAGCCACCTATTTTGGTGGTGAAATCTCTCGAAAGAAAAAGAGTGAAGTAAGGTGGCAAGTCAATCACATAGAAATCTTTTGGAATGGAAAAGTTATGGAATGCATGCAAGGTAAGGCTTAGATCCTTCACAACCCCTACAATGTTGATAGCTATCTCATCAAGCTGGACTACCCCCTTCTTGAGGGACTGGTACTCAATACCCAATTTATCTGCAATCTATTTGGGCATAACGAAGCTGTTAGCCCCTGAGTCAATCATATAATTGTGAAACAACTTATCTACAATGATTAAGAACACATAAAATGATGGTGGTTTGACCTATTTTTTTGGATATTCCTTGTTGTTTGGGGGTGTATTAGTAAGTATAACTTTATCTTGTTTACCTAGGAACTCCTTTCATACACCCATATTTGATAGGGAAAATTTTGTCCCAGGATAGACAAAGAATCCCACATAGACATACTAACACTAGCCCTTTTCATATTCTCAAGTATATTGAAAGAGGAAAAATTTACCTTCTACTACATTTTTGTAACACTAGTATCTCCTTGCAGGTGGGATGGTTAAGACTAAGTCCCAAGCTACTCTTCATTGGTCCCTTGCTGATTCTTCTACTGGACCTGTGCTACTTGAGGCATAGATGGGCCAATAGCCTCTTGATTTTCTCTAGAAGCTTAATGAGTCTCCTTACTTGATGGTTCCACTACTTTCATAGCTCTCTTCTTGCTTCTTGTGTTACCTGCTATAGAGCTATGGTTTTGGTTAACCCCACAAAATATTCTCCTTACCAATTTAGTAGGGTAGTATCATATGAAAACTGCTCTTGTTGCTGTAAGGGATTTCATTTGGTGCATTTGGTTGTAAAATAGGTCAATTTGGTACCATTAAGGCTTCATTAATCACCCCATTTGAACAAATAGACTGGTTATAAGGATGATTGCAAGGAAAACACCATTCATATTCATGAGCAAGGTTGTTTTGTATAGGTACTAATTCTTTAGATGAGCTTGTTGCATTCAGGTCATATGCTTTAAAGGGTCTTGAGTTAAGGGATTGCCTGTGGCCTTGATTTTTTTCCTGACAAGTTACCCTATTTGATTGATTTGGATGGCAAGGCATTTGATTTTGGGGTTGGTAAGGCTTGTAATTTTGGGATTGTTGCTTCTTCATGTTTACCAACTCATTCCCAAATGTTTGGAGGAGTCTTTTTATCTCTTGTATCTCAAGAGACTTTGTCGAGAGAGCCTTTTCCTATGTAGGAGAAGTTGGTAGATTGGATATTTGTGGCACTTGCATAGGCGTAGTTGGTGGCATTTTTGGGAAAATAGTCATAGGAGGTCCTGGGGAAATTTTCCCAACTTGGATGAGGTTGTTCTCAGCTCTTACAACTGCCTCATATGTATCAAGGAGTGTGTGTGCACCCATAGATTATATCATTACACAAATGTCACTGTTGAAAGCCCTAAAAAAATATAGGAAATCATGTTGACCTGAAGGTCTTACCAACAATGGATTTCTATCCCATATTTTAGAAGCAAAAATTGAAGCCTGTCATGTGGTCATTGGGAGCTCTCTTGATAGTTGTCAACTGCTCCACCAAAGATAGGTGATCTAATTTGTCTTCAAAATTATTGCAGAGACTATATCCCATTTGGTCCCAAGAAGTGATAGAATTTACTACCAACCCTTTGAACCACTAAATGATTTTCCTTTGAATGAGGCAACCAAGAGTCTAAGAGCGTCTTTTTCTTCTGTAATATTCTGGACTACACATAGTGAAGCCACATCTCTAGTGTGTTCAATGGGGGTGGTTTAGTCTTGTCCATTAAATAATGAAAATCTCTTCAAGGAAACCATACGAATTTCATCATGTTGATGTAAATTAACTGGGCTACCCTCATTAAAGGAACAAAAGGTTGATTTCTAGGTGCATCCATATGAAACAAGGATCTGTTTGTATGGGCGGTGGGTATTCTAACTTGGAACAATCTACCTAATGGTGGTGTATATTGAGCCCTAAGAGAAGGACTAGTGCCTCCGTTTCTCCTAATGGGTGACAAAGACTGCCTATCTCTTCTTCTTATAGAAGCAAGAAATGGTAGTTCAATATATTGATAAATAAATCTAGAGGACGCCTTTGTTTGAATTCAGGGCATGAATGCATATGATTGAATTGTAACCAAGAGTTCTAGGTAGCATTTGAGTCACCAAATTTGATGTAGAGTCCCCCTTTGAACACAAATTCACTAAGTACTTGGTTAGAGTGCCTCCTTAAGGCTGAACTATTGAGAGCAACACCACTCTCCCGACAATGGTGAAGTGAAACTTCTTTTTGTCTCACTGAGCGTGCTAGAAGTTGTTGTCACTTGAAATTGCACCCAGATGAACAAGGAGTTCAACATTCCAGTGAAACAATAAAACTAATCTCAAGGTGTGGGACCTTGCAAATGAGGTTAGATCTCCAGAGAAGGCCGGATTCCTTTCAAAACCAGGTGCAACAAAGGATGGTCCAACCCAGCACTGTAAAGCACTACACTAACCCTAAACTATGAATTGTAGGGGAAAAGGGGAGGAGGAGAAATGCTAAAAATTAGGGAAAAAGGTGATGCACCAAGTTTTATAGTGTTTCTTCCTACTTTTGTTGTACGGGGTATCAAAAAAATCATTTGAGAAACTCATATAATTCTATACTTTATTAGATTAATAGGGAAAACATGAAGGAGGTAAGATTTTGAAAGATTGAAAGGGGTAGAGGTTACCCACAATAAAAAAATTTCCAACAAGCTGACACAATAATGCACCATGCAAAGATGATAAAAATAGTGCATGCATAGAGGTAACAAACAATACACAAGATACAAGCATAGAGAAGAGGTAAAATGAATGATTTAATTGACACAAAGGCATGAAAGGAAATTTTGCAATCACAAAATGCTATATTAACATAAGCTTTGTTAGAGAAAATCCTAGGGAAGACCCTTAAAAAGGATACAAGTGTTGCCTTTATAGTTCAGGCATAACTTAGTCGACTCCAACCCAAACTCTAACCCTTACTAGGGTTAGAAAATAGAAAAAAATCATCCAAATTAGGGTCGAGGTGACCAAATCATGGAAAATGTGCTAAAATATGAGCCCTATATGTGTGAAGACCTGCACACTATACCTCTATAATAAATGTTGTCACAAAATCCCTCCAAAATGCCCCTATGAAATCAATGATTTGGGTATGGGCCGAGAGAAGGACGATAATAAAAAATAAATGAGCAATAGTGCCCATGAGATCAACCAAAACCATTAGGAACTACAATAAATGCTATCCATGGAAAATCAGGGCATTAGGCTTGAAAGGAAATTCTATCTGATCAAGAAATAAATTGTTTGGAACCCCAAAAAAGTGTCTCTATCAGAGGTCGGGTGTCGACCCTACCTCATACCATTTGCTAAAGAGTAAAAGACTGTTAGACCTCAAGCATCGAGGGTATCGCTTGCTACTTGCTGGAAGAAAGAAGAAAAAAACCGTGAAGTTTGAAAGTTGCTCCTTATTGGGTGTTAGAGATTGACAGGAAAGGCTACCTCTTACTAAGTAAGAGGTAAGGGGAAAGATGGAAGCCCAATTTCCAATGTCCAAAATGTGAGATCGAGGATCAGGGGGCGAGGATTAGAATGCCTCCTATCAAAAGGAGGTAAGGAGGAAGGGAGAAATATGATGCTCAACCTTTGAAAGCTTGATACTTGCCAAATATTCAAAGGGGGCCATCAAGAATTTGGGAGCAAGAGGAAGGCCTTGAGGCTAAAGACTCAATTTTTGAAAGTTGAAATGAGCTTTCTAGGATCGGGGGTCGGGTGGAAGAGATACCTCCTATCGAGTAAGAGGTGAGGAGAAGGATGGAAGCCCACCCCCCAATGTCTGACAAAAATAAAGTTAGAAAAACTTTAAATGCTGCGTCGAAGGTCGGGGAAAGAAGTATGGAAGGTGAAAGCAAAAAGCCTGATCTCTGACCACTGAAATGTGAGTTCAGGGATCGGGGGTTGGGGAGAGAGGTTACCTCCTACTGAGTAAGGGTTAAGGGGAAACCCCAGTGTCCGATGCCCAAAAAAATGTTGGGAATCAGAGATCAGAAAGAGGAGATGAGCGATAAGTAGAAGAATGGTAAGTGATAGGAGGGAAACTTGACCTTCAAAGTTCAAAATACAACACAGGAAAATATTTAAAGGACTTAATCGAGCTTCAGGGGTTGGGTGGGATGGTTATGGCTTGCGAGGAAGAAGCGGTAAGGATTAAAGGGGAAGGCCGAAGGCTGACACCTAAAGGAATTATGAGGAAAAAAGGGAAGAAAGGGGAAAGAGACAAACCAACAACCCCTAAACATTTAGACTTAGCCAATTTTAGAAACCTTTAAAGTGGGGACTCATGCAATATGACCCATGTGGGATCTCTTTTAATGATGGGTCATAAGGATCACATGAAATGGAAATAGTTACACAAACAAGCTCATTTTCTAAATGGCTTACCAATTGACCTCATATATTGCACTAATATATACCAAAAAAATGACCAAAATTTACCCTAATTGACCTTCAATACCTCTTTGACATACCCATTGCACACCAAGGTGTGATTGCTAGTTTATTTTATTTTAAATATTTAATTATATCAAGTGTTAAAATTTTATAAAAACAAATTGATTTAATTCCTTGAAATAAAAAATAAAATAAAATAATAATTGTACCATTAAACTATTCCAATTATAGAAAAGATAATTATTTTATTTTAATTTGAACTAATTTATAGCTAATTGGGAACATCTAAGTAACCAATAGTAAAGAATATATATTTTTTAAAGTTTGTATCTAAAGAAGAACTAGATGCAAACACCAATAAAAAAATGTTTTCATTTATAGATTTTTATATTTATACTCATTAAATATTAATACTTAGAAGTAAATGGCTGTCAAGTTTTAAACTAAGTGTAAGAGTTAATTGTTAGAAATTAGGATCTTAGAATACTTAATCATTATAAATAAAATATAAAACTAGCAATTGCACCGTGTTGTGAAATGTGTACATCAAAGAGGTGTGGAAGGTCAATTAAGGAGAATTTTGGTCTTTTCTTTTCATACATTTGTGTAGTAGATGAGGTCAATTAGTAGGCAATTTAGTAAATGATGTTTGTGTAACAAAGGTCTCAATGGAGAAGTGATAGCTTTAAATCAACTATACATCCACTTACAAGGGTCCAAATATGATTGAAACTGAAACATAGAAAAAGGTGATCCTAAATCGTAAGTGCTTAGAACATTAGGATTGAAGGCCTTTTCTTAGGGTTTCATTGAGATGGAGATCAACAAGGTGTATAGATTGACTTTCAACCATGAAGGTGAGCCAATCAGACTTGGATCTCCATCCTATTGAGTCTTGGAATGATTTGAAATTGATTTTCTATGCTTAACCTAATTAAATTATGTGACCTAATATTAAAAATGCAATAATTCGACAAACAACAAAATGAAATAGTAACTTGCAAGAAAATTTGGGGAGTACATAGTACTGTGTACCTACCCACAAAAGTTGGTTTTGGTGTGCATAAGAGGTTTGATTCTCTCAAGGGCGTATGGGTCCTTGTAGGATTCTTCTACTTTGTTTTTTAGGTCCTTTGATGACAAATCTTAAATCTCTGTTTCCACTTGCAAAGTTGTTGGAACACTATTAGATAATTTTGTAGGTGAGTTTCTATGAGTTGATAAGATGTAGGGAATCAATTGCAACAATGAACAATTTATCTTCAATATTCCTCTAATCCTCTTCAAACCTGAGATCTACACATTCACAAAGAGAATAAATGTTATTCCATTTAGGGGTTTGCCTTAGTCAAACTCCGCATGTTAGTGTTTCCACTTCCATAATGGAAATGCCAATGATAAAATGATAATGGATATGAAGGAATGATGAAATCACAAAGTGTTGAAACTCACCACCCTTCAATGGATTCCTTGAAGGATTGAAGTCAAACACATCACCTCAAGGTCTTGGATCTTTCTTGCTTAATTTCTTGAATGCTTTAGAGACCAACAAAATGGGTTAGCCTTCACAAAACAATGATAATATGACAATATTAACTCACATACACTTTGACATAAAGCTTGGATCTAGAATTTCTACAATAAATCACTGAAATGTTGCTCTTGACTTGCTCTTGAATGCTCTTAATTTTCACCTCTTGCTATATTATTTCACTTAGATTTCAAATGATGCAATAACTAGGTATTTATAGGCATTTCTCTAATTTCTTGAAAATTAAATCCTAATAGCCGAAATTTACAACTTGAATTTTGAATGTTAAAATACCGATACCGAAATATCCAAAATTGGTCCCCAAAAAAATAGGGGGACCCATACACCCTAGGGTGAATGGGTCCTGACCCTATTTTTTAGGACATTAAGTGTTGGGGGTAAAATATTAATTGGATGCATTTGTTCAATGCTTGCGGTTTCTCAGAAATATAAATGGGCTATAAAATGCATAATTTAGAAAATTAGGGACCCAATTAGGCTCAATAATTTATGGGAGCAAAACATAGTGTGAAATTGTCAAGGGTGAAAATTTACGACACTATAGAAATAAAATATTTGAATGAGGAAAATAATTAAACTCCATTACCAATAGGCTCATATTATGTTTGAGAGAGAGAGAGGGGTAGAGAAAAATGAAGAGATATAAAGATAGAGATAGAGGGAGAGATGGAAGAAGAAATATGGAGATATAGAGATACAAATGAAAAGAGATATAAATATAGAGGTCTAGGAA